>SNQJ01S0012359.1:76852-100618 GCA_010110895.2 Picea sitchensis | reverse complement strand
GATATCATAACACAAGAGAGAGAAAACCCCCAAGGGTAACAAAAATTTCAGTCCAATACTTCTCACAAGAGGGAGAGTTATGTTAAAATGAGATCTTATGATCTCTTATTTATACAAAATATCACTAAGATAGTTTGTCCACATAATTAATGGTAAAGCACAATACCAGGGGTAAACAAACCTAATCTTTCCCCTTTTACAAAGTAATATTAAACAATTCTCTTTAACTTCACTTTTTCACAAATAAAACCCTAGTTTATAAATACATCATCCCTTTAGGGGACGTTTTGGCACTAGGAGAAAGTCATTGGTGATGGAGGAGTGTAGAAAGGCTTCCCAAATCCACTTGTCAAGCATCCAAATTACGTCCTTCATGGTCAAAGCCTCAAACCCATCAAAATGTCCATGTGCCAATGCATGTCAACCTCACCACCAATCCCTAACCCCCCTAGATGACGTCATGCCTCTAGAGGTGACGTTTTGTCTCTCCTAGGAAAAACGTTTGGCATGTGGGGGCTAGGTTATGTCGTCTAAGTTATTTTCTAGGCCTCTGATTTTTAATCTCTCTCATTCAACATGCGGGCCCTTGGCATCCACCTGTGGGCTTCAAGCCCCATGGAATCCCAAGCTAGGATTGTTCTTCCAAAACTGTCCACCAACTAGGTCCTGCAAAGACAAATAAGAACACCATCCAAGGATCTCAAGTCATAACACCATGATAAGTAAATCCAATCAATAAATGAGACACCTAAGCATGTGCATCAAATATTACCATGTCAAACAGTTACATGCTCAAAGACATTATGCGACTTGTCAAGCTTGAATATGGGAGGGTTGACGAGGTGGCCTATTGGGTAGATCTTTCCCTAGGTCAAGGAGAGTTTCCAATATATCCCTCTCTAAGCAATGTAAAGTGGGTGAAGTGGTTAGTGTTAAGACTCAGAATATCACTGCTCCTTGATGGTTGATAAAGAAAAAGAGATCCCAAGAAAACCCTATGATTTCCAAAACAAGAGGAAACTCTCCTTTGTCTGCAAATCCCTGCCCAAAGTCTCAACATGAAAGTAATTTTGTTTGGTAGTGCGAACCTTGGAATTATTTGGACTAGCCATGACTTGGCGTTCAAAATTTGAGCACGATCGATGAAGAAGGAATCTGCATCCTCAAAAGGGTATGTAACAAGGGATGACTACATATCACCCTGAGTATGCTGTGACAAATCATCCTCAAAGGGGAAGACAAATTTTGTAACCATATCATCACTGGGATGATAAAAATTTGAATCATACATGCAAGGAGACCAGTCATATGAAGATGACACTTCAACCCCTTGTGCTTGAGAGCTACCCTCAATGTCATAAATTGTATCTTTATCAATAATGAAGCGACCAAAATCCCACCTGCGTCTGCCAGTCTATATGAAAGTGTCTATATGCTCATCAACCATTAGTAAAGGTTCTCTCACAAGACCATAAAAAAAAGTGACCATCTCTTTTTCTTCATGTGCAAGACGAGTAGAGGCATGGACATCTTCAACTGGACCTTCAGATTCTTCATCATTAAGAATGATCGCTTCTTCAACATCATGTGCAAGAGGAGAGCAAGTTTGGACAACTTTACCTTCATCAAGCATGAGCAAAGATAGTGGTGCCTCAATATGTTGCACTTTATCATAATTCTTCTTTCTTCTCATGGACACGCCCCTCCATCGCCTCTTCATCATAAGAGGATTGATCCTTAGTGCATAGTTCTTTGCTTTCTTTTATTCAAGAGGATCTATCATATCTATTTTTTCCTCCATTAATTATTCACTTACGAGGTCATTGAATAAAGTATCATCAAGGTATTTGAAAGGGTCATAACTCATCTTGTTCTCTTCTTGATGACTTTCTTCATATGTCTGTTCTTCGAGCACTTGTTCATCGTCAAGGGAAAGAAATAACTCTCGTATGCGATTAATAATTTCCTTAGCAAATTTATTAGCAGCCTTTTCCTTTTCCATTTGTAAAAATGCCATCGTTGAGTCACAACAAGTTTTGTATGAGGTTTCATCCCATGGTGCCATAATTCCATTAACTGAAAAGACACCTTAATGGAGTCGCCACGTGAGATCAAGTCTCACCAAAGGAGGGAAATGGGGAAAGAGGGAAAGGTGAGTTCGTGGAAAGTGGAGTTGCCAGACAAGATTTAAGGGAAACTTATCAAGGGTGGAAAAGGGAACGTTCTTCAATGGAGTCATCGGGAAAGCTGAGGGATAGAGGCTTTGGGAGGGAAACTTGCCAAAGTGTCGTTAGGGCACAAAGAGGATTCAAAATCCTCCCTGACAATGATGCCAACATGTTATCACACAAGTTGTAGGTTGGAAAAATCCCAACCCAACCACCAAATGGTGACAACTAGGAGGGAACCTACCCACTGTCACCTTAGGCAGGTGTCCCCATCACTTTAGAGGTGAGGTAGTCACCTCAAGGGGGGAATCCCGGTGACCCCAGGGGGAATGAGATGGAAAAGGATGAAGATGGGGATGTACCTAAAGATCAATTCTAAGTGGTGTGAAGGTCTTGTAAAAGAGTCTTGGGAAGGTCCAAGGGTTTCCAAGTATGTTGAGTAACCTGCAAATGGCAAAGTACTTGCCCGAGACACAAGAAAAACAAGCATATATTGAAATATAACCAATTGGACAAGCAAGTTAAGCATGTTGTCCCTAATATAAGTTGTTAGTAACAATTTATATCAGAAATAAAATGGCATTATGATCTGCAAGATGAATGCTAGAAATCAAGTGAAAGATACAAGATAAATATTAGCTAAATACTAGCAAAACTCAAGATAAAAGACCAAGATGCTAGCATGAAAAGACAAGGATGTTGTAAACACTTTCTGCAGCAAATTATATCAGCCTTATGGCTGTAACAATCAATGTATTACAACAAGAAAAAAAGCCCCTAAAAATCCTCCAAACTTTTCCCAAAAGTGCGCTAGACCAAGAAGTGTAAGTGTGCAAACTTTGGGTAATTTCCAACGGTGGATTAGAGAGTTATTCAAACAAATTGATTAGGGTTTCTGCAGCCCTAATGTTTGAATATGAAAATTTGTAACAAAATAAAGAACTATGCCTTTGATGGGGACGCCTTAGTGGCCGTGAGGTTCTCTAAGCACAAGGAACACAATCCAAGTTGCAAAAAGTAAATATGACAAGAAATTATGTTTCCCAATGCAAAATTTTGTTTCTCCAATGCAAGATTAGTGCCTTTAGTTATGGGTTAATGGGGTCAAGAATAAATATCTAGGACTACTAGTCCCTTGGGGGTGTAAATCCTATTACTTCCCAAGGTAAGTACCCTAGCTAGGGTTTGGAATTGAGGGGTGTAAATCCTCTTACTTCCTCAACAAAACCCTTGCAAAATAACTTTAAAGGCTTGATAAAAAAATGGTGGAAACTAGGATAGGGGTGTATATCCTTATAATCCCTATCTAGCCTTGGCCAAAACAAATTTAACTTGAATTATCAATGATAACAACAAAGTAAAGAACCATACCAATCCAAGAGAAGCCTTTAACATGCCAAAGTAAACCTCCAAAATAGAAAAAGAATGACCTTGAAAGGATATCGCATAATCGTCATCAAATCCACAACCAAAGAGAAACCATATCGTAGCATAAGAGAGAGAAAACACCCAAGGGTAGCGAAAATTTCATTCCAATACTTCTCACAAGAGGGAGAGTTATGTTAAAATGAGATTTTATGATCTCTTATTTATACAAAATGTCACTAAGGTAGTTTTTCTGCATAATTAAGGGTAAACCACAAGACTAGGGGTCATAAACCCTAATATTGCCCCTTTTACAAAGTAATATTAAACAATTCACTTTAATTTCATTTTTTTACAAAGAAAACCCTAGTTTATAAAGATGTCACCCCTTTAGGGGACGTTTTGGCACTAGGAGAAAGTCATTGGTGATGAAGGAGTGTAGAAAGGCTTCCCAAAGCCACTTTTCAAGCATCCAAATTACTTCCTTCATGTTCAAAGCCTCAAACCCCTCAAAAATTCCATGTGCCAATGCATGTAAACCTCACCACCAAATCCTAACCCCCCTAGGTGACGTTTTTCCTCTCCTAGGAAAAACATTTGGCATGTGGGGGATAGGTTATGTCGTCCAAGTCATATTCTAGGCCTCTGAGGTTTCATCTCTCTCATCTGTTATGTGGGCCCTTGACATCCACATGTGGGCTTCAAGCCCCATGGAATCCCAAGCTAGGCTTCTTCTTCCAAAACTTTCCACCAACTAGGTCCTGCAAAGACAAATAAACACACCCTCCAAGGATATCAAGTCATAACATCATGATAAGTAAATCCAATCAATAAGTGAGCCACCTAAGCATGTGCATCAAATATTACCATGTCAAACAATTAAGTGCTCAAGGACATTATGCGATTTGTCAAGTTTGAATATGGGAGGGTTGACAAGGTGTCCTATTGGGTATATCTTTCCCTAGGTCAAGGAGAGTTTCTAAGAGATCCCTCTCTAATCCATATAAAGTGGGTGAAGTGATTAGGGTCAAGACTCAATGGGCATGGGGTTCATGACATACAAAGGGTTGTAGTGTCTCTTCCATGGGTGCTTTTATAGAGGGTGTGTGGTACCTTCGTTTGCAATGCACTTTTTCCAAGCACATTATTTTTCCATTCTTTGTTTCTTTCATAAATTTAAGGACATGTTTAAGGCCACTTCCTTGGCGTGGTGTCCAGATAATGACAACGTCACCCACAAATACCTAGCGGAAATGAGAAGGTTGGATCGTGATGAGACCCTCTTTCTCTCATCCATGCAACTGAGATCCATTACCCTGGATTGGTGACTAGATGATGATAGTTTCATACCATTATATATTCATGGACATGATAGGCCGGCTTGTGATGAGACCTCATATCCCCCAACTATCCCTTTAAGCATTCATAATCATATTTCTTATGGGTCCCCCTTTTCTCAAAGATAATCGTTTCATTGCTAATTTCTTCGATGATCCCTAGGTGAAGCATATGGAAGGTTCATACATAGGATTTTATCTTTTACCCAACATCAATCCCTCTTGGAATTCAACCCCTTCTACCCATAGAATGAGGGACAACCCATTCTTGGGTCAGTACACCCTAAAATCCCAAGAGATAAGGAAATTGGGGGAAAAATGATGGAAAGTGGTAAGTATGATCGGGAACAGTACGATGGATATTCAAAGGAGTTCCTAGAAGAAAACCCATCCCCAAGGAAGACCACTTACTAGGGCACAATGTCAACCACCAAGGTGAAGCAGGGAAAAAGGCATAATGTCCAAGCATATATCATGAAATCTAAATTAGTCTAAGATACAACATATTCAAATGCCTCAAATATTGAAATGATACTCACCATARWACTTGACTTGTACCTCATAGAGMAAGGCCACTKCMTTTTGGAAGCCAGTTGGTGTGGTGTATACCATATGAAAATAGACAACCTCTGTGGTGGTGAGAAGGGTCTCCATATGTGAAAAAGGATACTGCTAGTCATGTAGTCTCAAGGCACTCCATATTTACAACATGATGTCCTCGAGACATAATCTCCTTAGTTATCCACAAAATGGGGGAAAAAATCTCCATTTGAGGCCCAAGGCCCTTACTTTCCCCCCTCAACCATGTCTTAGGCCTTGAGAACCATTCATTGTGTGTAAATCCTTCTAATGATTACCATATCCCATGTAGAGACCAAAGGTCCCATGGAGAGGGCATGTGTGATGGTTTGAGCCCTTGTAAATGGTGTTTTAGCTTTGGAATATTATTTTCCTCCCCCACCCATGGTAAATGTATCGAGATCCATTCATTGTGTGTGATGGGTGCCTAAAATGGAAAACTTTCAACACCTGTCTATACCTTTTTGCTTACCATTTTCCGTTAATCACCCCCCTTTTTTATACTTCCTTTATCCAGTTCACCTTACTTATCACTAAGGTATGAATCCTATTCCATATGACATTATTAGGTTATTTTTACATAATTATTAGAAGGAACTCATTACTTTGAATTACTAATATTGCTATACAGAAGAATACAGTAGTTGCAACACATCAAAGTGGCTGCAACACCTCTCTGTTGAAACTCTGAGTGATACAGTTTCAGACATAAACCAAGTTATTGCAATTCTGGGCACAAACTAACTACTACAACTCCAAGTGATACAATTTTAGGTGCAAACCAAGTTGCTGCAATTCTGGGCGCAAACCAACTGCTGCAACTCGAGGTGCATTCATAGTTGTTGCAACTCCAAATAAACCGTTGCAACTTCAAGTATGATTTTCATTGTTGCAACTCCAAATAAATATCACCATCACAACAATCAAAACTGCAACTAGCAGTTGGTAAGAAATATTCACAGAGAATGGAAACATGAGGCAAGTGGGTGACTAAAGGATAAATCAGTTTCCTATTGAGTCATCATACGTATGATTCCCAGTAATGTTTGAAAGAATCTTTGTAACTAGATGAACAACCGAATTCTCACGGTTTTCCATCCGTTGTTTGTATAATTTTAGAACACTAGTCATGTTGTATAAGAATCATGGCTCCCTAGATCTGATAGGGAGGAAATTGTTCTGGAAATTACATTTTTCTTCTATTGTATATTTCAAACTACGACAATATAAATTTGGTTCTGAATTTCATTCACATGTTGATGTACTGGTGATCATGTGATTTTGGTTTTGTAGCTTAGTACCTTTCCTAAGGGGGAAGGGTCCCCTCCTTAGTCAGGTACTTCCTGTAACAATAGGTGTAACACCCATGTTTCCCCCATCTTGTAATTATTCACGATTAATGATTTCCATGCCATGGCATGCAAACAATGTAAATGTTTTATTGTTTAATTATAAATTCCAACAACTGATTGTGGTGGTGAAGCCTTAAGTACTAACCATGATACCATGAGAGGGATTAATGAGGGGGAATGAAGGGGGTTCATATGTAAAGACTTTAATCCACATCTATGAAGAATGTGAAAGAAATGATCATATTTCCTATAACTTGCAGTTGAAGCCAAACGATAATGGAAAGGGGTTGATATTTGAACAACCAACCACCCTCAATGAATGCAGATATGGAAAATTTGGCTTGGACAGGAGAGGTTTCCAACCAAAGGTACAACAAGGTATCAATTCTGTAGTCTAGGATTGACCCACGAAGTTCCTTCTGACGGAAGAAAAGAAGGGAAATGTTGAGAACCTTCCCAAGGGGATTACGTGTAGGGGAAGCGCAAGGAAGGAAAGGGAAAAGAAGACCCATAAACGAGAGAGATATAACATGCAGAGAAAAGAGGAAAAGAGTGGTTGCAAGTGAATGCACAAGGGAGCGCAAAAAATCCCATGGTGGTATCTTGGCTTGGCACAGGGGTGGCCTGTAGCCAAAGTGATTGATTATGCAGAGCCTATGGTTGGGTGGAAAGGAGAACACCTGCAATCAGTTTGTTGGCCATCAATCATAATAGATAAGTATTTTCATACCTTGTGTAATTGAACTCCAATTTATGGCCGAATACCTATAATTGTCTCCAGGATATGCATGCTTGTTTAATGATTAGACTGGTTGTCCTCTTGCATGTTTGTGTATTTAATAAATTGAGGAACTATATGGGTCTGGGCATGTTTCATACATGTGAATGATTGCGCCTCCTGTATTGGCTCAAGTCAAAGGAATGAAACTATGACCTTTCTGACCATATGAACTGTACATTTATACATATCTATACTTCTTGTTATATTGGGTTCCCTGGAAAATGGGAGATGAAGTCATACGAAATAAAATGACACCCCTTGAGAAAAAAAATAAAATGAAGGAGGATACCAAGAAGGTCTGGTAAACCCATGATAAGGGACCTAGAAGGATCCTTGAGTAGTAAGGACCAAACTTGAGCTATTAGTCAAGGAAAATATTTGAATAAACCCTCGAAAAATATCTAAGTCCAAATTCAAATTGATACACCTAAGAGAACCCCTTGTTTAGGCTTGAAAGAATCAAAACCATACATTTGTCTTAAAAATCATATCTGGACCATAGATCGGGATAGTTCTCTACCGTTAATTGATAAGTGGTGAGAATAAATATCAACGATCAATCTGGTGTAATAAAAGATCTCGACCCTTCATCAAAGTAGGCTATGATGCCTCTAGAAGATGAACCCTGAATCAACAAGAATCGTTGATATATCGGAGGGCTGAAGGATGAATATCAATCGTTGAGGTTAAGTGAGAGGAAAATGGTTCTAGCCTTCTGTTCCATTCCTTACCCTATAAAGGTGAAGAGAGAGAAGGTGACGTTGGAGTGATGTGTCATGCCTACATGGAAACCAATGTGTCCAGAGGATGATATGTGTCGATCCTTGGTTTGTCAAGAGGAAAAACATGGGGCCTATTTGGGATCAAGCCTTTGGAAGGTCACCTTAGTCATCGACCGTGGTTTATGTAGATTGATAGATCTCAATCATTCATCAAAGAGTGTTGGCCGGAGTGTGTGGTAGTCCCGATCGAGAAGGAACTTCGATGAAGAGACTTTGAGAGTCAACAGGAACCGTTGATCGAAATATGGGTGAGGTTGAAACACAGCCATAGATCAAAGGGAGTCCTTCTCAAGAGAGGAAAAAAAGGGAAGTGATGTTAGCACAACATGTCGTGCCATCATGGCAGTCAATGTGTCCCAAAGGGTGACGCGTGTTAGAGGAAGGGTCAAGTGGGATTCCTTTTCGATATTAAAATATAGAACAAGTTTCTTATTCCTAATCATCATATCTACACATCAAATGATCTAAACTTTTAGATTTGATGTAGGAGGGACTCTGAGGACGAATGAGAATTGTCATATCTAGGATGGATAGATCTCCATCATCAATCAAAGTACTACTGTCAAATTGTTTATGTGTGGGGGTGCTAGAGGACTCCGACGGAGGAACTCTGAGAGGAGATCTGGGTTGTTGATCTATCATGATCAAAGGAAATTCGAGAGGAGATCTGGTTTGTTGATCTGGAATGATCAGAGGAACTCCAAGAGGATATCTAGGTCGTTGATCTGTCATGATCAGAATAAATCTAAGAGGAGATATGGGTCGTTTATTGGTCGTGATCGAAAGAAATCCGAGAGGAGATCTAAATCATTGATATCCAACCAAAATGCTTAAGAGGGTGATGTGGATGGTGCCATATGTCGAGCAAGGGTGGTGCCATGTGTCATGATGACCTGACACCTATAGGTGAGAATCCGTGGAAATAAAAATGGCATGTGTCACGTGGAAAGGGTGCTACGTGTCCAGTAGAAGTTGTGCCATGTGTAAATGTGACTCTAGGTTCTTTAGATAGAACTCTATGTTGAGTTATAGATGCCACATGTCACCCCAGGTGGTAGGAAGTGGCAGGGTCACATGTTAGGATAGGTGGAAGTTAGCATGTCCTTTGGGGTGACATGCGTCACCAATGGATTGGTTGATGAGGAAAGGTGGGTCCCATTAGACGAAAAGGCCTTATGGGCCTTTGTTTTATTTAAGTTTGTTGGATCTATGGTTCAATGAATCTGGGTCGTTGATCCAAGCATAATGTTGTTGGGGTTCAACGGTGGACCTATTAGGCGTTGTTAAGAAACGTCGAAGATGACGTAAAGAGGAGTGATCTAGACCGTTGATCGAGGTGGGATAAAGACACAGGCTGAACCATTGATATGTCGTGGGTCCCACTTTCTACTTTAGAAGTGAGAAAGGGAAGAGAAATTAACCATCGCATGAGTTTGGTGTCACTGACTTACTTAGAGATGTTAGATGAGTGGCTTGAGGACCGTCTGATTGAGAACGTTAAATGAGAGGGGTGTTAACCCCCATGCAAGTTAGGATTGCTGAAAAAATTAGAGCCATAGGATGCTCGGTCCAAATATGGATGGATATGGCACAACCATGACACAGAATCATCATCGAGAATTTTAGTGTTGGAGTCTTGAGACTCTGTGGGAGTAAAACTCCAATGACGACGAAGAGAAGTAAAAAATTTTGGGCGCATGAACTTAACATGCCCGATGGAAGATTCCACTTTGGATGGCATGAGTATTAAGAGGCCACGTGATAGTAAGGTGGCCTTGAGTCAATGGAGGTTCGATAACTTCAGGAGGCCATAAAGTTTTATCTAGAGCTCAATTTGGAGCATGGTAACAGTTTTTGGAAAGATCATGATGAGTAGAAGATAATGGTGCCTCGAGAAGAGGTATTGAGATGATTGAGAAAAAGTGAAAATTTACTACCTTATCCCTTAAAAGAGTACTTAAGGGGTTGGGTGTGTTACAGAGTGGTATCAGAGTAGGTTACAACACCAGGCCTGGATGAGCCAGAGTGTTAGAGCATAATCCTAACTTCCCTTAATGTATTACTTGTCTTAGGCACCTAGACCTTGGCTAATGCATCCCAATGCATTTTTCCTCACTTGATTTGACTTTCTAGAGAGGGTAGGAGACACCTTCCTTGGTTTTAGGGAGTTTTCCTTTCTTTAGTAAACTTTGCATGTTTAACTAATCAGTTAGTAAAATCACACTTTTCATCCTATCACACTCATGTTAAGTGTGGGTTATCTATTTCATAGGTTTAGGCCCATGATTTAGCCATTTTTACACTGCTTTTAGTGGCAGTTGCTATAATTAGTGATAGGATCAATTCCTCTCTACATATGGGGTTGATACCATTGTAATTTCAACATATTGTGAGTACATTCATTCTTGTGGAGTAAATTCTTCTCTATCTCTCTCTTCTTTGTTTATTTGCAAATTCATTGGATCAATATTATTTTCCTGATGGAATTCTAGATCTCTCGGGTCTCAGAATTTTACATGGTATCAAATTCGACAGACTGCTAGGAAAAAGACACACTAGACTCTTTTTGCAGGTATTAAAGATTGAAGAACGCAGAAAAGATGGAGTATTCATCGACAATACTTCTCACACCTCATAACTATTTGGAATGGAAGCCAAAAATTCTTCTTCATCTCAGATGCAGATACGTGTACCAATTAACTATGGAAATGGAAGTAGAGATTGATTCCACCGAAGAGAAAAACACCTTTCCCAATAGACAAGATATGGCCATTGGATGTATCTTATTGTCTATTTCTCCTGAAATTCTCCACCAAGTATATGATGTATCACAAGACTCCACTCCAAACAAATTATGGACCAGATTGGAGGTTCTATTCGGGAATAAAGAATATTGTGAATATTTCATGTAGGAGGTTAAATAGATAGAGTCGGAAGAGAAGCCATTAGAAGATCAAACATTTTATTCTAAAGAGTTTTCTACACAAGTATCTGCACAAATTTGTATTCCATTAATTTCATATGATATCTACTCCATTTCATATTTTTTTTTTGAATTTCATATGGAAGATATCCTGCATGCATCTCAAGAGTCACATGCAAAAAATATTGCATGCACCATGCATGCATCTCGAGAGACAAAAAGAGGGCCGCGCACATCAGATTCAATACTTATATTTTCTGAGCATAATTTTTAGAAACAAGTTGGACATTTGAATTCCTCTCGAAAAAATATCCAATTTCAAAAAATAAATCGTCCGAAACAGAGTTCGGGAAGTGAGGTTATGATCATTTTAAAATCAACAAAATTTCAATGTTTTTCCGGAAATGACTGCACGGTTTTCAAAGTTTCATCCTAACTATATTTGGATATTCTTCATTACAAGAAGAGAAAGTGGATATGTGTGGACATATCAATGGTGCATCTACTTCATCAGATCTGTGCAGACATCTACATCTTTAACAAAATATTGAATAAGCACAAACTTGCATAGTTGCGAGGTCTTCTTGGAGTGAAGGATAGTGTTGCTTAGCAACTGCTTTTTGTTCATTCTCATATTTTTTTTATGCATTGTAATTTGAGGGGGGGGGGGTTTCCCATAAGGTTTTCCCTCNTTCAGTTTCTCTTTCTTATATGCATTGTACAATGGGTACCTAACATGGCCTTGGTTGTTGAGGCCCATTCATCATGTACACCATAGTAGTGTTCAGGGGGGGTGTTGGAGATATTACACACTCACCTATAATTATTTTCCTAAGTTTTACAATCCAATGTTGAGAACTCTTCCTTAGATGAGAATATTCTCTATATAGAGAATATTCCCCTACAAAATAGGATGTTCCTCTTCAGTTTAGAGTCAGTTACACTCAATTACACTTAGTTAGACTAGTGGAAGTCGTGATTCAGTTAACTAATGATTGCATGGATCAGTTAACTAGGAATATGTGGCAGTTCACTCCAGTGTCTATCGATGAGTGTCTATATCTCTCTAGATCACTACTATGGCACATTAGTTACTCATGTAGCCTATATCTATTGTAAATTATTCATTCTTTGAGTGCGAAATACGGGTAATGAGAATTCTTCTATTCTTTCTCTCCTGCTTCTCTATTTTTCTATTTTATTTTCAACTGTGTATGTCAATTCCCAGCTAGATCTATTATGTGTAGGTTCAACACATTGACATGGTATCAGAGCCTCATGGAATATGAGGGAGATGTATACTAGTTTTATTTGCAGGTGAAAGATCATCAAAGGAGGCAACAAAAATCAATGGATCAACACCTTCAGCCCAAGCATGTTGTCCTAACTCCATTCAACTACTTTGAATGGAAAGATGAGATCACCCTTTCTCTCTGAAGAAAATGTCTCTACTGGATAACTATGGAAATGAAAGTAGAGCCTGATTCCGTCGATGAGAAAAACGACTTTCCCAATAGACAAGATATGGCCATAGGATGCATCTGCTTCTATATTTATCCATAAATTATCCACCAAGTATATGATGTCTCACAAGATTCTAATCCAAATGAATTATGGATAAGATTGGAGGTTTTATTTGGGAATAAAGAAGATTGTGAAGATTTCATGCATGAGTTTGAACAAATAGAGCTAGAAGAGAAGCCTTCAAAAGATCAAGCATTTTATTTTGAAGAGTCTTCTACACAAGTATCTGCAAAAAATTGTATTCCATTAATTGCAGATGATGTCTACTCCATTTCAGATTTTTTTTTTATGAATTTCATGTGGAAGATATATTGCATGCATCTCAAGAGTCACATGCCGACACTTTTGCATGCACCATGCTTGCATCTCAGGAGACAAAAATGGGGCCACGCACATTAGATTCAATTATGATATTTTCTGAGAATTTGTTTTAGAAACAAATTGGATATTTGAATTCCTCTTGGAAAAATATCCAATTTAAAAAAAAAAAAATCATCTGAACGAAGTTTGGGAAGTGAAGTTATGATCATTTTACAATCAACAAAATTTCAGCGTTTTTTCAGAAACGACTGCACGATTTTCATAGTTTCATCCAAACTTTGTTTGGATCTTCTTCATTACAAAAAGATAAAGTGGATATGTGTGGACATAACAATGGTTCAACTACTTCATCAGATCTGTGCATACATCTACATCTTCAACACAATCTTCAACGAGCACAAACTTGCACAGTTGCGAGCTCTTCTTGGAGTGAAGGACAAAGTTACTTAGCAACTGTTTTTTATTTCTTCTCAGTTTACTTAACATTTTTTATGTCCTCTTTTGGGGGGGGTTTCCCATGAGGYTTTTCCTCTTTCCTCGTTTTATGAGGGGTTCATTATTGTATTGAGTACTTAAAGTGACCTAGTAGTCGGGACTCACATTTTCTTATTATGTCACTACAGTTAGGCTTAAGGGGGGGTGTTAGAGMATAATCCTAACTTCCCTTGGTGTATTACTTGTCTTAGGCACCTAGACCTTGGTTAATGCATCCCAATGCATTTTTCCTCACTTGATTCGACTTTCTAGAGAGGGTAGGAGACACCTTCCTTGATTTTAGGGAGTTTTCCTTTCTTTAGTAAACTTTGCATGTTTAGCTAATCAGTTAGTAAACTCGCACTTTTCAGCCTATCATACTCATGTTAGGTGTGGGTTATCTATTTTAGATATTTAGGCATGTGCTTTAGCCATTTTTACACTGCTTTTAGTGGCAGTTGCTATTATTAGTGATGAGATCAATTCCTCTCTACACATTGGATTGATCTCATTGTAATTTCAACATATTATGAATACATTCATTCTTGTGGAGTAAATTCTTCTCTATCTCTCTCTTCTTTGTTTATTTTAAAATTCATTGGATTAGTATTATTTTTCTCATCGAATTCTAGATCTCTCGGGCCTCATAATTTTACACAGAGATCAGTCAAAGAACTGGTATAATAAGGCATAGATGAACCTGCTTAAAAGAATTTCTCTGTGTTAAAAATTTACTTATTATCCACATTAACTCCTTGAGGAGAAGGAATGCAGATTGAAATGTTTCTATTATTTTGATTTTTTTACAATAGAAACCTTAACATGATGACTACATCAGAGGGGTTAAATTGTTTACCTGGTGGAGTGATGGTTATTCCTACATGGGTAGGAATGTGATGATAAGCATTAATAGTAAGACTCGAATGAAAAAGGGGCAGGAATGGTAGAATCCTGTCAAAGGATGCTTAAGTCTAGAAAATGAATAATCCAGATGGTTTTAATAAGTCGTAAGACTTCCTATAAGTATGGTCTGATGGAGCCCCCTGTCACTTTTAAATTGTTGTTTAATAAAGAAACTGAGCCCCATATGTATAATCCCTCATCTTTTGAGGACTAACGGAAAATATGTAAGGTCTATTTAACTGACTTGTAGTAAATGAAATTTGGGACTAGGTTTATCTAGTTAAGAAAAAGAGAAAGGGTCCTTTGGACTATTGATAGTCCTCATAAAAGAAGTGAGATGACATGAACATATGGGAAAGTTATGAGCTCATGGATGAAACAAAGAAAAGGTATATACCTATTAAACTAAGGTCGTGTCTGTGCATGTGAATGCAAAAGGAGGATAGCAAGAATAGATTTGTGATTGTAAGCATGGGTAAAATGCTTGGTGCACAAGGATATGCTGGAATGCATATGGAAAAAATTGAACATGCATATAGGCTCATTATAGTCTATAATTAGATGTAAAACATGGTGTTGGCATAGATCATATGGCTAGTGATGATATGATAATAACAACCTAAGTAAAAGAATGATGGTGTTGTTTGCACACTATGAGGATAAGATAGAATGTTCAATAAAATGTTGATAATGATATTGGATATAACCCTATGAGTGTGAGATAGGTTGAATAATGAAAGGATGGTATAGAGTTTGGTAGAGGGAGTACTAGATCATTTCCGGGTGACTAATAGGTTAGATTGACATCCAGAGGTGGATGGTAGCCATATAGGTATGGCTTGGTAGGCAAATGGTAGTGAGAGGGAGTCTAGGAAAGAATTCCCTTTGTGGAGGCATGTTGGCCAGGAATGGGATTATGGAATGTGTATAAGTTAGAATGGTTGTTTTGTTTCCTTGGGTAATGTTGAAATGGCATAGATTGCATTTTTGAATTTAGGAAATTTTTTTTATCGCAGTTGAGAAAAGAGTGTTTTCTTGTTGGTTGTTGTCATGTAGAAAGGGAAACATAATTATGAATATGTCTGCGAGACTTTCCATGTGAATGAATGTAAGATCTCAATAGAGAGGGAAACATAGTGTTGAGTATTCCTAGGAGACTTTTCATAAGAATGGTTGTAGGATCTCTGGAAGGAAGGTTTTAAAAGTTTTAAATGTCCATGTGTGTGAATGACATGGAAATAGGTGCAAGAAGGGAACTTGTGTGTTGAGTATTTATCTATGTTAGTATATACTTGAGTGCATGGATTGAATGCATTATAAGGTTTCTCAATATGAAGACTGATATTAATACCAAATAAATGTGAATGAATAATATAAAATGTGAAAGTAATGTGTCCACACACACACACACACACACACACACACACACACATGCTAAAAGGGCATGGTAATACCACCTGAGTAAGTGAAATGTGAGGTAAGATTTGTACTTTCCAGGACTGAATAATGCCATGGATGCATGGTTGGCCCTATGATGGAGGGTTTGAATATTTTGTTTAAGATAATAGCTTGAGGAAGTATGTCATTCCTCATAAAGCGTTGAGATGAAATGATAAAAGAGAAATGAGAAAGAATTATCTTATTTGTTGGTTGTTATCTTGTAAAGAGGGCTTCATAATTGTTATTTTATTGGTGAGACTAGTCATGTAAGTGACTGTAAGGTATCATCAAAATTGGATGATGCTAAATAAATGTGAATGACCGAGGTAAAAAGGTGCAAATGATGCACATGAATATATGTATGTATATGTATACCTGCTTAAAAGTATAATATAACTGCCTAATCAAGTAGGATGTGAGGCAAGGAGTCTAATTGCCTATATTGAATAATGCTATAGAGGCATGTCTGAATCTATTTTAAGAAATATGTTTATCTTGTTTGAATACCAACTCGAGGAGGATGTGTTCAATTTCCTTAGGAAAGACTAGTGTAAATTGTTGAAAGGATAAATAAGAAGGAACACTCTCTTGTCATAATAGAATGCAACATGATTATGCCTTTGAACAATCATGAGTTAAATGATTTTAAAGTAAAGTTACATGTCAATTGTAAAGTGTGCAAATGGTAGACACAAAGTTTGTTGAAGAAAGTATGCCGAGGAAAGTGGTTAAGTGCATGTAAACACAATGTGAGTACAAGTTGATCAAATAAAGGTATTGGTTTGAATGCATAATAAAAATGCATGCGTATATTCTTTATGGAATATCGGGTAAACCTCTGAAATGATGAGGCCAGAACTGACTCAGGATTGAAGTCATTTAGAATAGTAATAGATATACAACAAGAGAGTTGCATGATAAAGAATTTCCACCTGGAGGAATTGTGTAAATACTCTGTCAGAAGAACAAACCTAAAACCTCGATGATTGTTGAAAATTTGACAATGGACTGCAAAGTCTATCCAGATAAGAATCTTGAATTACATTCTAAAATGTAATGCATGAATGAAAGGCTAAAAAATGAATGAGTAACCATTATGATGTCTGAATGGAAATGTGAAGAATGCACAAGTTCATAATTCATTGTGAACAAAAAAGATTGTTGCTATARCATTTTGAGGGACTCAAGGAGGATYTGATTAAGATTGCTCAAGGAATAAAACAGGTTGATCCTAGGAGGGATAAATTGTAAAGRAAAAGAAAGAGAAAAGAATTAATACYTTTCTCACTATGAAACTTTGAATAATAAGACATATTTGTATGCTTTAAAAKGACAACTATKAGATTAARTACAACTGGTAATTGAAAGATAAAATATTAAATGTGTTTAAATGGCCTTGGTTGAGCCATTAAATGTAAAGATARTGAGACCTTGGAAATAACTCAAATGGACTGAAAGTTCTAGGCTATGTAGAAGGATTTGGAAAAGGGAAGAGTCCCTTAACTCCTTTCCTAATTATTATTATGTTTCTTTGGGATGAGAAACCAATCTGTTGTTGTATGTGAATACTTTYCACATGAGAAATGTTGATGGTTGTATGACTGTATAAATAACTGAAAATTTTGATTTTGTTTACACTCATGAAAATGTTGAGGGCAATGCGATGGAATGCATGTAGATGTGTTAGAATATATATGAAAATATTTTGTTAAATTAAGCAATGTGGTACATGCATTTTATTTTACATGACAAATAATGTTAAAAATGAATGTGGTGATGTATGGCATATGCAGGATATGATTGGAGTTGTTGGGAAAGGACAAATGTCAATGGTGAACATCCTCAAACAAATGGGAAATACAATAAGGTGGTTGATAGAAAATAATTTTGAAGGGACTTAAGAGTCCCCATGAAGCACCATTGATGAGGAGGTGTTGGCAACCATAACATGTATAAAATTGTTCATCACTAAGTGGCATAAGGTTTGAAAGGGATTGGGTAAGAATACCTTATGAAATATTTTAATGCTATATAATTGAATTTGAGTGGTTGTTGGATGCCATTGATACCCAATCAGACTATGATTTAGGAAAGGAACCTGAAGGACAGAGAAAAGAAACTATGACGGTCAAGGATGATTAACATCCTTGCAAGACAATTCATGAACAAAGTGTCATGAATATATTGACCCGGTCGAGAATGATTGGGAAAAAAATCACTATTAAGCAACACATTGATTGAATGCATTGAGAAATGCATGTTTTCATGAGAGGGCAGATAATGGACTACCCAATATGGAAGGAGGACCATCTAATATTTTATAGAGTTATAAAAATGGTAGAAAAAGGGATTGGGAGGCCATGAATGTTGGAACTCTAGTTATTAGTGAAGAAAGAATGCTTGAATGCATATTTGAGGCTATGATCAACTCAAAGTAGGAAGAACAACCCTACTGTAATAATGAATGTGGGGAGGTATTCCATGTGGTTAGAGGTGGGATGAGTTCCAACACACCATGGCAAGAGTGCCTAACCTAAAAAGTAACAATCTAAAATCAATGCAAGGTTGCATTGTGGGTGATTGTGACCATAAAAATTAGCACACTAGTTAAGTTCATATGATGAAATGATTGCTGATAGAAGAGCTTGGTATGCCGAAATAATGCATGAGTAAGGAATGATAAATTATTTTTATATTATATCATTGAATAGATGAATGGGATGCAACTGTTAGACTGCACAAATCAAGAATTTTTTGTGATGCCATTGTAAATTTGAAATGGGAATATATATGCATGAGAAGCTAACAATTGGTTTGGCTATGTAATGATTGAATTGCAGGAAGGAGGGTCTTGAAAATGGACATATTGTAATCCCATGAGGAACACCAATGCTTGCTGGTTATAAATAACTAATTTGTTATGCAAAGGAAATCACATGCTTGTGAACTTTGGTTCCAATATGGAACAAATTTGAAAATGAAAGGAAATTGTGAATTTGAAAATCTGTGGGTAACAAATTTAAAAACAATTTTGATTGAAAATGGATGAAAATATCTCACGAATTTTTGTATGCATGTGAAAAAATATGAGATGAAAATATATGTCCAGGGAGGAAAGATGGTGGATGTCAAATAATAAGGCGTGGAAGAGGGCCATTGTTGTGATAAGATAACTTTTTGATAAGTGATGATCACCATAAAAATGTTGTGTTGTGGTAACATAGGCCTAAGGGATGCTTTCGGTAGAGAAATATTGGGGGACACTTCATCTATAAGACTCAACAAAGTCTCTAAAACTCTTCTTGTGAGAGATATCCTAGGTAGGAAATATTGATCACTCGAGGGACTGTATAATAGAGAAGGGGATGACTAAGCCTGAGCTCGAAAGGTGAGTGACCGCAAGGAAGGGGATAATTTGATAGCTCATGTGAAAGACTCAGTGGAGTCTTTAAAATTTTGTCATCTATTGATTGGGATCATGCACAGAATGGGTATGAAAAGGAAGGACAATGAGTTGAGTAAACATGACAACCATGTGGATTCAGATCCATGAACTATATAGATAAGTACTGTGTTGATATGTGAAATTTTCCCCTTGATTTATGAACAACAATAAAATGTTTTTTCTTAAAATTGGACCTTATATGCTTGTTGTTTGAAATTATTGTAGGAATATGCTAAATGCTAAGATCTTGGGAAAGGACTGGATTAAGAAGAAGAAAACAATGCTGAAGTAGCTAAAAATTAATGGCATGGAAGGTGTTGCTGAAAATAACACCAAGGACAATTTTCCTTTAAGGGGGAGGGGATTGTAACACCCATGTTTCCCCTAACTTGTAATTATTCACGATTAATGATTTCCATGTCATGGCATATAAATGATGTAAATGTATTATTGTTTAATTATAAATGGCAACAATTGAATGTGGGGGTGAAGCCTTGAGTACTAGCCATGATGCCATGAGAGGGATTAATGAGGGGGAAAGAAGGGGGTTTGTATGTAAAGACCCCAATCCACCTCAATGAAGAATGTGAAGGAAATGACCATATTTCCTCTAATTTGAAGCTGAAGCCAAAAAAAAATGGAAAGGGGTTGGTATTTGAATAACCAACCACCCTTAATGAAAATATGGCCAGGACAATAGAGGCTTCCAACCAAAGGTACAACGAGGTACCAATTCTGTAGTCTAGGATTGACCCATGAAGTTCCCTCTAATAGAAGAAAATAAGGGATAGGTTGAGAACCTTCCGAAGGATATTATGTGTCGGGGACACACGAGGAAGGAAAGGGAGAAGAATACCCAAAAAAGAGAGAGAGACAACACGCATAGAAGAGAGGAAAAGAGCGACTGCAAGTGAATGTACGAGGGAGCACAAAATGGCTTGGCACGTGGGTGGTCTGCAACCGAAGTGATTTAGCATGCAGAGCCTATGGTTGGGTGGAAATACAAACACCCATAGTCAGTTTGTTGTCCATCAATTGTAATAGATAGGTATTTCCATACCCTCTGTAATTGAATTGTAATTTATGGAAGAATGTCAGTAATTGTCTTGGGGATGTGCATGCTTGTTTAATGATTAGACTAGTTGTCCTGTTGCATGTTTGTGTATTTAAACAATTGGGGAACTATATGGGTTTGGGTATGCTTCATACACATGAATTCTTGAGCCTCATGTATTGGCTCGATTTAAAGGAATGAAACTGTGACCTTGTTGGTCGTATGTATCATACATTGATACATAGTTTGCAAATTTATACCCGCAACCCTCCCATAGTCTACAAATTTCCCTTCCCCCATTCTCTTGGCTACAACTCCAGTGCAGCCTTCCTTCATTCCAAAAAACTCACAAGTTTCCCTTTTTATGCAAATACCAGTCCATTTCACTGTTGCAAGTTCATTGTTGTGACTCATGTTGCTGCAACTCCACTCCTAGCCTCATTTCGTCTTCCAACTCTTCACCTTTTCCATGCACCATTGATGTTGCGACTTGTATCCGCACCATTTACCACATCATCCATGATGCACCTTCGTCACTGCAGCTCCCATTGCCACAACTTCCCCCCTCTAGTAAGTCTCAACCATTTCGTTTTGACTGTTTCAACTTCATTGTTGTGACTCATGTCGCCACAACTCCACTCACAGCTTCGTTCCATTTTTTCACTTTCCACCCACACCTTTACCCTCCATCACTTATGTTGAATTTGTTATCCCCACCATAGAGACACACTTCTAGTGCTGCAGTTTTGTCGCTGAAACTCCCGTTGCTATGACTCCACTTACAACTTGCATTTATGAGCATTGTCGTTCCTGCAATTCCAATCGATGAAACCGACAACATTGATGTTGCAATTCTGATTAAGACTGTTGATGGGACTCCATCCTCCACCACCAAGTCTCGATCTGTGCCATACTCATACAACCACTCAAGGTAATACATGGAAGGTACACGTTCCTATCTAAATTTGCAATAATTACGTTCTAATGGCATGTGTCTAATATCATTCCTCTGTAACCAACACATCAGAGCATCATTACTATAATCATGACTTTCATAACCACCACCCTTATTGATACAACTCCAAACTCACAACCCCATAATTTTCATAACCCTTGCAAACACGAACACTTAGAGTTAATAGAGGGAAGGATCCATGGGAGGATCATTAATCTGCAGAGAGCTGACTAAATTGATGATGCTTGAGGTTTATGACAACATAAGGAAAATTTTGGGAAAAGTTGGCTAGATGGATTATGTATTATGTTTGCAGGGATACGATGAAGACATTTCTCTGGAATTCACCCTGAATTATAGATCTGAGCACTCCATGGTCTCAGGAACACATGTGGATCTCACTAAGGAAATAGTGGCAGAGGTTACTGGATTACCTCAGACAGGAGAGCGGTGGTATAGTAAAAGAAATACACAACCAGATTTTCTGAGGAGATTCCTAGAGCTAGGGGAGGATTTAGTAAAGAAAGGAATGAGATTTGACCATTGGTCTTTACCTCATCCATGGGAAGACATGGCCATTTTTCATATTGCGATAATTCACCTGTGAAGGTTGCTATGGCACCGTTTACATCCAACACATTCACCTAATCAACCATTTATGCCACAGTCATTGAATAAACATGTTGTATTTCTTATTTAGGACACTGTAGACAATGGTAACACTTGTACAAAGGGAGAAGAATCCATAGAACCATATCGCACCATGGCCTTATCAAACTACTGGTTATAATTCAATGCAAAAGGAAGGCCACACATGGAACAACATTGTGAAACCACCAATTTTCCTTAAGGAAGTTGAAGTTGTTGCACTTCTGACAACTGAGTGGGTAATCCCTGCACTTCTGGCTCCACAAGAGACCAGGGCTGCAACTTCTCTGCCAGAGAATGATATCGCAAAAATGATAGAATTAGTTGATGCGACTCCAAAGAAGAAACCCAAGAGGAAAAATCAGGGCAAAATACCATCATGTTGCAACTCCGATAGAAGCAGACTGGGACATTGATGTGGAAATAACGGTCAACAAACCACCCACAAAGTGACTTCGAGGGTTGAAAAAAAGGAAAATTCACATGCCAAAGAAAAGAAGGACAAAAAATGAGGTTGCAAATCAGTGTGAGAAAAGAAGGAAGTCTAACCTTCCCCTGCTACACAAGAACCAGAGGAGGATACTCACCTGGATGCCCAAGAAGTCTTGGCTAAGACATAAGAACTCGAACAAGGCACTCTTGGTGAAGGCCTTAATGATATTCTAGAAGCATACTCAGATGAAGAAGTGTTGGCATCCTCCACTGACCCACAACAACTACTGGAGAATCCTACTCAAGAAAAATATCCAATAGAGGAAAAAGACCCAACACAAGGAAACGAGGATGCGAAGGAAGAGTAATATGCTATTTCACTAAAAAAAATAGAAAGCACTCCTCCAACACAATTTCCCAAGAATCAAGAGCCACATATGGAAAATCCATAACACTCTGGAAGTACAGAGGAAAAGGGGAAGTTGGAAGTTCTCATTGACACAATAGTAAGGATAATTGAGGGAAACAAACAAGAAACAATGCCTCTTGTTGAAATAAAAAGAGGCACTCTTGATTAATCAAATGATTCTATTCTGGAATATAAGAACAAAATAGAATCAAAGGCCCCTATTGTCACACAAGAACTAGTAGGAGGACCACTTGGGGAACGACGTACTCATTCACCAAAAGAACAAAGAGTAGAAGAGGTTCACTGAGAAACTCCTATGAATATGATGCCACTGATACACCAGAACAAGGATTGTAGCAGTTATAGCCACAAGCTTCTACTTCAATTACTCCTAGATAGGTAATCATCCCCTACTCTCTCCCTATATATGTCACTTTGGTGAGAGAAAACAAAATGTTGAGGGTGAAAAATTTAAAGATTAAGATCAATTTGAAAATGCTCAGAAAATAGCTTGAAGAACATAAGGAACCTGAGAAATCAGGTTACCCTACAATAAGTCCTCTTGTTGCAAGGGAAACCTTAATCAACTCATAGGAAAGAGGTCATCCTAGAGAAACCAAAGAAGTATCTATCCAGGCTACAAATTTTATGGTAATTGATAAAGCCAGTCAGATACAGACAAAGACAGAACAAAACATAAAAGTTCCAGTAGAGGAGGATATAAGTGAAGAGAAGGAGGCAATAGAAGAGATAATATATGGTATCAATGAACCCCAGGGTCACCCTGAATTCTCTAAACACTGAGTGATTGTGGTTGCATGGGGACATGCAACAATTTTGGGCTAGGGGAGATGATGGGTGCCTAAAATGGCAT
>SNQJ01S0012359.1:54637-66168 GCA_010110895.2 Picea sitchensis | reverse complement strand
TTCATTCTTAACTTCGAATTTTGATAAAGGGGGTTAAGATAGAGGGTTACTCCTTTTAAGAGTACTTCAAATGGAGTTTCTGCGCAACTCGTTCATGAGCCCAAGCAGGCCAAGTGTTGTAACCATGCTCTGATACCAATTTGACACACACCCACTACGACAACCTAGATTTTTTGTCTTTTTCTTCAAGGGACAGAATCCCTGAATTTTTATGGGGCCTAGCATAGACCATCCCTTCCCTTATCCTCCTCCAAGCGACCAAAACTTGGCCTTAGTGCAAGAACCTTTCGCAACTCACGAGTTGGAGAGTCAAGGCTCTTGACTCCTCTTTGTCCAATTTCCGATACCCGAGATGCGAAACAGGTATGGCTCCCTCATCACTAGCGCCTGCTACATATAACCGTAGGCTAGGATAAACACTAGAACTACTCGCATCTTGTGACTTCGCGAGTTGGAGTGTTGATCCCTCATGCTCCTCCTTTGCGAATCCCTGATATGCGATAGGTCAACGTTACGCGGACTCTTCCAAAGTGACGCATACACGCCACTTGTCTCCTCCACTATACTTTGCTTACGAGCTGTGTTGCTGTCGTTCGTCGCACAAGACCTCGGTTCTCGGCGTTTCGCAACCTTAGCGATCAAGGTGCAACTTCTTCATCCTTTGAAACCCCAAGCCATGATAAGTGAACAATGGGTTAACTCTTTCCTGGGCGACATGTGTCCACCACCTGTCACCCGCTTCCACCTTTCTCTGGGTTCTTGTTGTTACACCACCTGTACCACATGGTCCCCACCTAATGGATGTGCCACATGTTCACACGAGCCCTCGATGCTTGGCACTTTGCGACTTCTATAGTAGAAAATAAATTCTTTCAACCTTTGAACCCACGATACGCGATACCACACATAGGTTCTGATCCAACGGTTCTCTCGTGGCTTGGATCCAACGACCACTATCACGTCGCGATTTCGCAAATCATGAGTTCGTGCAGTTCTACCCTTGACCACTGCAAGTCGCGAGTCAGCGAAATTCTACCCGACTGCCACGCGACCTGTGCCGATGGACGATTCTGAATGCGTCGGGACTTTCAGGACGTTGTTGAGTTCACTCTCCTACCTATGAAAAGGTTAAGATCGATGGTCAATAGAGCTCCGACAGATCCTTGGATCTACGGTCTTGGATCCCATTGCTACTTGTGAAGGCTGAAAGGATCAAGGTGTTAAGACCTACACTCCTCCTTTAGATCCATCGGTCTTGACAGATCTGGGGTATTTCCAAAAGGATTCCAACTGTTTGTCTACCTAATGATGGGGTATTCTCTTTTGATAATTAGACTCATTACCCTTTCTAAGATTGAATCACGAAATTCAACCTCTCGGAGCTTCAAACCCCCATGACTCCGAGACCTTAGAGAGATACTCTTTCTTGCATAAGGTTTCCAAACCCAGATCGCATGAACCTTTAGACAGTTCTTGGGAAATTGTCCATGATCTTAGTCGAGTCTCTAGGTAAACGTTCGGTATGGTTCCAAGGTTTATGGGGTAATTCCCGGGGAAGAGTACTCTCGAGGAGCCTTCCCAGAATAATATGAGAATCAAGCAAACAAGATGATTATCGATGGAGCGAACTCATGCCCCAGACTTAATCATTTGTACAAAAACCAACTATGGCATGTAAGTATACACATGCATCCATTATTTCTAGTCTAAAACACCAGGCAATCATTCCACACAGAAATCATTATGGGCATATAAACATGAGCATGTATTCATGATATTCAATTCAAAATACAAGGCATAAAACACTTATCAGATCCACCAGGCATGATGCAACTGCTGAGAGGGGTGCTCATTTCCACCCAACTATAGGCTCAGTGACTCCAAACGGATTTACCACTAGCCACCCCCGAGCTAGACCACGATTCTTTGAGATTTAGTCTCCTACTTCCATCTCAACGGAAGTCAAGGATGAAGGTTACTCTCCTTCTCCTGATATAGAAAAATAATCCAGGACAAAGGTTACTCTCCTTCTCCTATGTTCATAACTCCCTGTGTTTCCAGAGTTTCTCCAGTTCTCTTCCGCGATCCTTGTCACATGTGGTCTCTCTCTACCCTTTACCACACTTCCACTCTTGCCTTTTTCTCTACAAGATTGTGTGTGGCATGAATTTCCTCGTCCGTGGTCAGATCTGAGAGATTTTACGGATGGGTGGTTCACCCCCATCCCCTCATTAACTCTTGAGGAGCCTCCCCACCTACCAATCTAACGGGAAATCCATTCCAGGGTCAGAGAGTTGCTTTATTCTTTTAGCAAGTAAAAACCAGTACGATACTGGCTCGGTGGAAGTTAACGCAACCATTCCAGGTCCCTTCCACCACCTATCATTAGCCATCATGGTCTCTTTTAGCACATCCCCCTCCCAGCAGTCCTGTAACACATATTCATAACATAATTTACATTCATCGACCTTTTATACAAAGGTCCGTCAAATCAAACATTGACATCTTTGAGTTTGCCATAGTTCTTGGCCACTATAGTTATTTTTATAGACTGGGGGAAACAGGGTGTTACAATATTCCATGGAGGATAGAGGGTATTGTTATCCCCACTTTTTAGGGATAACTAGGAGACCATGTCTCGAGGCCCACATGTCCTAGACATGGAGTACCGAGAGAAGGATTGACCTGAGCATGGCCCTGGAGGGCCCAAATTTTCTTCATTCATCATCCTTGTATTAAAAGAGGTTCTTTCTCCATGAGGTAATTGGTCCAGGTATCATGGTATGTGTCACTTTTGATCATTGAAACCTTTAAATATGTGCATCAAATTCCTTTTATCTCTAACAACTTCTTGGATCTTACATTATCCCACTTGACCATGCTTGGGGAAATTGACAGGGTGCTCTAGCAAGCCTGTGCCCATAGGTCTTGGTTTGCCACTGGGGGAATTTCTGAAAAGCCATCATCCACTCCCATCATAGCACCACTTTTTCATCTTATCTCCCACTCATTTATCCCACTCCCTTTGTCCGGGAATTAGGTTGACCTATTTACAGGATTGCACCTTATCTTGTGGGAAGAAGGGGCTAAAGGCCCAGAAGGTAAAAGCAGCTGGTAATAGACAAAATCCTAGAAATAAAACCTCAATATGCTTCTCCCAGGGATCCCCGAGAAGGCAGTAAAAATCCTCTCAGCAAGAAACAAGAGGGACCTGGAAAATAACAAAGCAAGACCTACTCAGAGGATAGGGGGTCTCATCATGAGCTAGCCTATTAGGTCCATGTGTACCTAATAGTATGACATTGCCACCATATGGTTACCATGCCAGGGTAGTGACCTTTGGTTGCATGGCCAAGGGAAAGGGGTTCTCATCATGAGCCAACCTTCTCATCTCTGTGAAAGTACTTGTGGGTAACACTGTCAGCTCTGGTCACCATGCCATGGCAATGTCCCCTAGTTATTTCTTGAACAAAAAAACAAGTAAAAGAATAAAACAAGAATAAAAAGAATAAAGGCAAGAATGGGCTTGGAAAAATGCATCCATGACAGGTACATCTCGCCTTCTACAAAGGCACCCACAGGTAACACTTATGCATCCTTTGCCCTCACTGCACCCACATGTTTGAACATCCCTAGCCACATCACCTCACTTACATGGGTTGGATGAGATCTTTCTGGAAACTTTCCTTTTCTTGTAGACACTAGCCCAATACGACGCCTTGTCCTTTTCTCCAATATTGTATAGTAGGTTTTTGTAATGTCTTTGAGATATTGATTGATATATTAGGGATTTTATGCATATGTTTAATAATATTGATCATGAGATGTGATTGGCATTGCTATGATCCCTGTGACTGATGAGCCCATGGAGGGCGTAGATTTTGATGTGTAGGACCATGCCCGATGGACAAGTACCACTTGGACCGATACACATGGGGAGATGACCAGTTTGGACCTCCATGGGATTGAAGAGCCCACCAAATGGATGTTGAGACCCCATAAGGGGGTAGAGATAGGACAAAGTTTTATCATGGGTTTTTCACCTGAGAGGAAGAGGACGTTCCACCAGAGACACTCTAACAGGACTAGACTTAGGGGGAATGACCCCTTTTCAGTGGAATTCTAGCCTTGGAAGGCTTAGGACATCCCCATATTCACCATGATGTCATCCAACTTCATGGACACTTTTGGAGACAGACTGGGCAGCAGTGGCACGTGTGGCATGTTGGAGAGGCCCCTGGAGGGGCTAATGTTTTTCTTCTGGATGCTGCATTGGCCCTAGAAAGGGCTAACGTCTCCCTCATAGGGGATTGACGTCTCACCTTTTGATTGATTAGGGTTTTACTTAGAATTTAATGTAAAAACAATATTATTTTGGTATTATGGCCTTGTCAACCTTTTTATGACCTAAAAAGTAAATTAGGTCATTGATACACTATATATTGAGGTTTTCACTGTAATTTTTATCGTCACAATTCACTCACTCATAGTGAGGTCTGATTTTTGCGCCCTATTTGGGTTTTTGGCTGAAGTAAGTGATGCACACTTGTTGAAGGAAGATATTTTTTGGCATGTATGGTGTTTCTCTTGAAGGAAGGTGTTACAACTAGGGTTTGCATGGTTATTTATTCCTGAATTGTAAGTGTTTCTTTTGCAAAACTTATTATTGAATGGTTGTAGTTTAAATTTCTTGCATATTGCTTATGAATGTGTTGAATCAAAACCCTAGGTGAAAATCACACAAGTAGGTCCTTGTCTCATGTCCCCTGATAGAGAAACTTTCAACCATTGAAAGAGAGAAAGAGAGCTTAGCTGTATCTACACTCCTTGTTTCTCTTTCCCCTGTGCTAGTCGTACCTTTTAGAATCCAAGAGGAGGAAGACGTCCCAGGCCTAGGTTATCTACACTTAGGGCCATTTTTCCTTTAGGGTTTGATGAAAGAGCATTGTTGTAGCAATACTTTCCCTCATTAAGATTTCTTGTCTTGATTTTGTGCTTCATCTAAGCTAGTTGTTTGCCGGGGAGGAGGAGAGAGCACAAGGCCTTGCTTTTGCAACACTGTAGTGAGTCTCTCTCGCCTAGGGATTCTGTCTTTGAGGCCCTGCTTTAGAAGCACCTTGAAACTTTTCCCTCTAGTCCTTTGAAATATCATCTCCTTCAACCTTTGCATCCTTCACTTATGACTCCATTAAACCCTAAGGCACTGATCTGAGAGTCCTCAAACATTGAAGTGAAGCTGATCAAATAAAATCTTAAAAATTTTGAATCTCAAAACCCTAACCTACTAACCCTGAATGATGACGTCACTCCTTGCTATTATATCATTGATGCAACAAAATTTTGTCTATGAGAAATTGAATGGTAGTTGAGGGCATTTATTAGACTAAGTATTGATTGATTATATTGGATGCCATATCATTCTTGTATTTATTGACAAGTGATACATTTATCATTGCTATTTTGTAAACATTGGCTTCGTCAACATTTACTTTTAAATTGCTTATATCGAATATTAGATAGTCACTGATTTATATGAAGTACTAACCAAGATTGCACGTATCACTTTCCTTGTTGTGTTGTCTCAAGCATGTGCTTTTGTTTTCTTTGGTTATACCTTATTATTGGTTGTTTAGTCGGGACTATCTGATTGGTGGTGATCCATGAAGGGGGAATTTGTGCTTATCCTTTTATCCTTTTCCCTTTCAAAACCCTAGGTCACCGGGGATGTCTCCCCTGGGCCTAGCCTCCCTAAAGATAAAGAACCTACCCATTGTGGTGAAATTGGGTGGGATAGGTTCTTGTTACGCTAGTTTGGCCTTCTACCTTATAGCCTTTACTCCTAGATACAAACTGTGTGATAACATTTTGGCGCCATTGCCGAGGAACATTGAGTCAATTATCCTCAGACGACAAATATTTTCGGTAAACCTTGCCTCATAGACTTATCTTACAATCTTACCTAGAGACTCCACTAGGGTGTTTTCCCTATTTCTTTTATAGTTTCAAGAAAACTATCTGGCGACTCCACTGATGACGAAGCCAACAATGACTTCACAATGGGATCCCGGGAATTAAAATCCTTTAGACATGAGAAAAATCCTAGGATACCCACGACAAATGCCCCTGATAGAAGGAATATGGCTCCCTAGATTCATTGGTAGCAATGGGGAAAGAGCCGACTTTAATATGAATGATTTTTTTCTTATTTTGGACTCCATCTCGTCGATGATGATGTTGAAGATGTAGTGATGAAAATTTTTCCCACCACTCTTCATGGGAATGCTAAAAAATGGTATGATGATTTTCCCGATGCTAGCATCACCTCCATGAACCAGCTAGAAGAAGTCTTTCTCAAAGTATGGGGCATAAAATTGGAAGAGATCCAAACATTGCTAAAAAGACTCCAGTATGCAAAACAAGCTAAAAATGAGACTGTTTGGAACTTCCAAAATAGATTTGAGGGTTTGTTGTACCAACTTCCTAGAGGCCATTACCCTAAGGACAAGGACCTTGTGTATCTCTTTACCAATGCACTCTTGGTGCATTTGGGGTTTCTCCTAAGTAAAAAGAATCCAAAGACACTCCATGAAGCTGGTGACATGGCCTTACAAATTGAGGAAAACATATTCTTGTCCAGAATAAAAAAATGTTTTTTCCTTAGGAAGCGAAATAAATGATTATGAAGATACCTCGGGTACTCTCAATTTGGAGAAGTTGGTTTCCCTTGAAACTTATACTGCTGATTTTCAGGAAGAAGGGAAACAAGTTATTGACCAACAAAAAAATAAGAGGAAAGCTCTTGATGAGGTTTTCCAAGAGCAAGGGATCATTGAAAACGCAGCAGAGGAGTTGAAACCTGAACAAGACAATACAAAATCAACATGTTCTCCTCCTCCTGATGAAGCAGTACACAAGCTTTTTTCACCTGCAAAACAACACGATGATGAGGTTAGTTGCTTCCCTTTTTAGGATTTCGATGATACTTTGTTCCTTGATTCAAAGAGTGAAGGAGAAATGGAATCCACGAACAAAGTAAATATTCCTTGCTATATTCTTGAAGACAAAGGGGCAATCCATGAGGATGAAACAATAATGCATGCCGGAAACACCAAAGTCCTCGAAACTCTTGTACAAGAAGAAATAGTAAGTTATCCTCCTCCCCAAAATTTTGATAATTTTCTACCTCGTGATTTAGAGGAGGAGATGGATGGGCATATGAGTGTTTTCAATCCTTCATGCTATGATACTGATACTGACATAGTTGATATTGATGAGTTCATACATGTCGAAAGACGTAAATGGGATGTAATCGATTTTGGTATGGACCCCATTTATGATATTGAGAATCATTCCCAACTGTTGCCTTTACAGTTATCATGACAGATTATCTTTGATTTTGACCAGTGGCAACAAGGAGATGATATATTTACCGATGCTCCCCAAACGCCCAAGGTTGACCTAGTACCATGTTTTCCTGATTATTTTTGGTCTTACCTTGAGTGTTTTGAAGAGTATTCCTCTGAGCACTTGGATTCATTCTATGTAGAAGATTATCAACCACCACTGTTCTCCGTTTTTTATGGGAGTAAGAACATTGTTTGCCTAAAGAAGGATTCTCGTGACCTTTTTCTTTAGCCACTTGTTATTACCTTACCTTGCTATTTCATTAAAGGTGTAGTTGGGAATTGTATCTTTTTCATTGAGTTTCCTCTGAAGCAAACTCAAGAATCCAAGGGTTGGCTGAAAACTACAAATTTCAGTCTATCATCTCAAATTTTCAATCTTCCCTTGAAAATTTTCCAGTCATCTGATACATCTTTGTCAATCCCTTCCCAAACCTCAGAGTATGAGAACGTCCTAGGTAGCGAGTTTTACAACCCTTTGAGTCATTGTTCTTAACCTTGGACTTTTCATGACCCCTTCCTAAAGTGGATTGTGTACTTTCCTCCAAGATTGACTTGGAATAATTTTATCCCTCCCACCCACCTCCATGAGTTAGACTTTGTGATTCCCGATGATTTGATACATGTTCTAACCCATGTTATTTTTGTGCTTGACTTATCACTATTTTGGTTTATGATGAAGCATAAAGGTAGGTACTGAGGGACGTTGTTGGATTGGCTTCACTAGTTGTTTGACTACACCAACATCCAACCAATAGGTAAGTACGGGTAAGTACTTCACTTTATATTTTCATTTATGATTGCTTTATATATATATATATATATATATATATGATGGGGTGGAATTAATACCCCAATTTTGTTTCCGATACTTCTATTGAGATTGAGAAGGTCTATAGGTTATGCCAGATATGTTGAGGTTCTCATGCGCTCTACAGTGAGCACGTCCCCGAGTTGGAGCCAGATGTTATCCCCACTTTTTAGGGATAACTAGGAGACCATGTCTCGAGGCCCATAGGTCCTAGACATGGAGTACCGAGAGAAGGATTGACCTGAGCCTGGCCCTGGAGGGCCCACCTTTTCTTCATTCATCATCCTTGTCTTGTCAACAACAACAACATCCATCACCATCGGCTTGATCCTGTATCAGAAGAGGTTCTTTCTCCATGAGGTAATTGGTCCAGGTATCATGGTATGTGTCACTTTTGATCATTGAAAGCTTTAAATATATGCATTGGATTCCTTTTATCTCTAACAACTGCTTGGATCTTACATTATCCCACTTGACCATGCTTGGGGAAATTGACAGGGTGCCCTAGCAAGCCTGTGCCCATAGGTCTTAGTTTGCTAATAGGGGAATTTATGAAAATCCATCATTCGCTCCCATTATAGCACCACTGTTTCATCTTATCTCTCGCTCATTTATCCCACTCCCTTTGTCCAGGCATTGGGTTGACCTATTTATAGGATTGCACCTTATCTCGTGAGAAGAAGGGGCTAAAGTCCCAGAAGGTAAAATTAGCTGGGAAAAGACAAAAGCCTAGAAATAAAACCTCGAGATGCTTTGCCAAGGGAAGGTAGTAAAAATCCTCTCAGCAGGAAACAAGAGGGACCCATAAAATAACTAAACATGGCCTACTCAGAGGATAGGGGGTCTCATCATGAGCCAGCCTATTAGGTCCATGGGTACCTAATAGTATGACATTTCCACCATCTGGTTACCATGCCAGGGTAGTGACCTTTGGTTGCATGTCCAAGGGAAAGGGGGTCTCATCACGAGCCAACCTTCTCATCTCTATGAAAGTACTTATGGGTAACAATTTCAGCTCTGGTCACCATGCCAAGGCAGTGTCCCCTGGTTAGTTCTTGAACAGAAAAACAAATAAAAGAATAAAACAAGAATAAAGGAAAGAATGGGCTTGGAAAAATGCATCCATGACAGGTACAACTCACCTTCTACAAAGGAACCCACAGGTAACACTTATGCATTCTTGGCCCTCACTACACCCACATGTTTGGAAATGCCTAGCCACATCACCTCACTTACATGGCTTGGATGAGATCTTTTTGGAAACTTTCCTTTTCTTGTGGACACTAGCCCAATAGGATGCCTTGTCCTTTTCTCCAATCTTCTATAGCAGGTTTTTGTAATGTCTTTGAGATATTGACTGATATATTAGGGATTTTATGCATATGTTTAATAATATTGATGATGAGATGTGATTGACATTTCTATGATCCCTGTGACTGATGATCCCATGGAGGGCCTAGCTTTTGATGTGCAGGACCATGCCCTATAGATAGGTACAACATGGACCGATACACATGGGGAGATGACCATTTCGGACCTCCATGGGGCTGAAGAGCCCACTAGATGGATGCTGAGAGCCCATCAGGACGTAGAGACAGGACATAGTTTGATCAGGGGTTTTTCATCTGAGAGGAAGAGGACGTTCCACCAGAGACACTCCGACAGGACTAGACCTAGAGGGAATGACCCATTTTCAGTGGAACGCTAGCCTTGGAAGGCTCAAGACGTCCCCATATTCACCATGATGTCATCCATCTTCATGGACACTTTTGGAGATAGAATGGTCAATAGTGGCATGTGTGGCATGTTGGAGAGGCCCCTGGAGGGGCTAACGTTTTGCTTCTGGATGCTACACTGGCCCTAGAAAGGGCTAACGTCTCCCTCAGAGGGGATTGACATCTCACCTTTTGCTTGATTAGGGTTTTACTTAGCATTTAATGTAAAAAAAATATTATTTTGGTATTATGGCCTTGTCGACCTTTTTATGACCTAAAAAGTAAATTAGGTCATTGATACACTATATATTGAGGGTTTTCACTCTCATTTTTATCATCACAATTCACTCACTCATAGTGAGGTCTGATTTTTTCTCTCTACTTGGGGTTTTGTCTGAACTAAGTGATGCGCACTTGTTGAAAGAAGAGATTTTGTGGCATTTATGGTGTTTCTCTTGAAGGAAGGTGTTACAACTAGGGTTTGCATGGTTATTTCTTCATGAATTGTAAGTGTTTCTTTTGCAAAAATTCTTATTAAATGGTTGTAGTTTAAATTTCTTGCATATTGCTTATAAATTTATTGAATCAAAACCCTAGGTGACAAGAACACAAGTAGGTCCTTGTATCATGTCCCCTGATAGAGAAAGTTTCAGCCATTGAAAGAGAGAAAGAGAACCTAGCCGTAGCTACACTCATTTTTCTTTCCCCTGTGCTAGCCGTACCTTTTAGAATCCAAGAGGAGGAAGACATCCTAGGCCTAGGTTATCTACACTTAGGGTCATTTTTCCTTTAGGTTTTGATGAAAGAGCCTTGTTGTAGCAACCCTCTGACTCATTAAGCCTTCTTGTCTTGATTTTTTTCTTCACCTAAGATAACCATTTGTCGGGGAGGAGGAGAGAGAACGGGGCCTTGCTTTTGCAACACCAGAGTGAGCCTCTCTCCCCTAGGGTTTTTGTCTTTGAGGACCTGATTTAACAACACCTTGAAATGTTTCCCTCTAGTCCTTTGAACTCTCATCTCCTTCAACCTTTGCGTCCTTCACTCGTGACTCCATTAAACCCTAAGGCACTGATCCGAGAGTCCTCAAACGTTGAAGTGAAGCTGATCAAATAAACTCTTAAAACTTTTGAATCTCAAAACCCTAACATACTAACCCGAATGGTGACGTCACTCCTTGATATTATATCATTGATGCAACAACATTTTATCTATGAGAAATTGAATGGTAGTTGAGGGCATTTATTAGACTAAGTATTGATTGATTATATTGGATGCCATATCATTCTTGTATTTATTGACAAGTGATACATTTATCATTTCTATTTTGTAAACATTGACTTCGTCAACATTTACTTTTAAATTGCTTATATCGAATATCAGATAGTCACTGATTTATATGAACTACTAACCAAGATTGCACACATATCAGTTTCCTTGTTGTGTTGTCTCAAGCATGTGATTTTCGTTTCTTTGGTTATACCTTATTATTGGCTATTTAGTCGGGACTATCTGATTGGTGGTGATCTGTGAAGGGGGAATTTGTCCTTATCCTTTTATCCTTTGCTCTTTCAAAACCCCAGGTCACCGGGGATGTCTCCCTTG
>SNQJ01S0012358.1:99763-111408 GCA_010110895.2 Picea sitchensis | reverse complement strand
GGGGGGGGGGGCAATCCTTATCCCTCACATACACATGCTCTTCAATTTAGCAGTCAACAAGGATTCCATAAACCCTGGACGCAAAGCCTCATTGTTCCTATTTTTAAAAATGGGGATAGAAACATTCCCTCTAATTATAGGATCATTATGATTAGCATGATTTTAGCCAAGCTTTATGGAATTATTTTGGAAAAGAAGATTAGCCTTTTGCTAGAAATTCATGGTAAAAGAGCTAAAGGTCAGGCCGGGTTTAGGAGATATCATTCAACTATGGACCATCTTGTTACATTTAGGATCATTGCAAAGGAGTTCTGCAATACCAAAGCCAGTATTTTTTGTTGTTTTGTTGACTTTAGAAAAGATTTTGACATGGTTCCTAAGAAAAACTTTTGGAATAAGTTGGAAGAGATAAAAGTGTCTCTCGAGTTGAGAGTTGTTGCAATAAGGATGTATGTGAATGTTATTGTTAAGTTTAAAAACACCGAGGGCTGATCAAAAGATATTAAATGCAATATCGGAGTCAAACAAGGTTGTCCCTTGTCCCCTACCGTTTTTGGCATATACATTGACAAGTTAGAATATTGCTTGGAAAAAACAGGTTGTGTCAGCCCTACTCTCACTGGTATAGTCATAAATATTCTTCTTTATGTCAATGATATCTTTCTTATGGCAAGGAGTCCCCATGATCTTGAAAACCAACTAGGAATCCTCAAGGATTTTTGCTCCAATATGGGTATGACTGTTAATACTGATAAGACTAAGGTCATGATTATTAAATCCAATAAGATACCTTATGATACCTTCGCATATGACAACAAAAACTTGGAGGAAGTGACTTCATACAAATATCTTGGAATTGATATTCACCACAAGCTCAATTGGAATTATAGTATTGAGAAAATGATTATTGGGGGATGGAAAGCTTATTATGGGCTTGAAAACAATTGTAAATCAACTAATCTTTGGAGTTGGAATAAAAATAAACTCTTCTTTGAGACTCTTGTTACACCTGTTATTCTTTATGTATGTGAAGTCTAGGGTTGTAGTATCTCTCGTGAATCCGGGAGAAATATAGAGCAAATACAAAAGAATTGTATAACCTATAATCTCAAAATTAAAGGAAATACTCCCTATCATATCCTCCTCTTAGAAAAAATCCTTTCCCCCATTGAGAGCATGTCTATGACTAGATACCTAATGTATAAGAACAAGTTAAACAACATGGAAGACAAGAGGCTTCCTAAAATTGCTTCAAAATCCAGTCATAACCACCATTGACTCAAGCGAGGATGGCATAAAGATGCTCGGTCTTGGATAAACTATTGGGGAATAATGGAAGACATCATTTTGCATAATAAACATACTATTAAAAAAACGTCAAATCAAAATTTAAGGACAAAATGTGTTGTGATAAAGAGTTAAAGGAAAAAAGAAAATTAAGGTATTATAAGGATGTAATCAACCCTAATCTAGAAGATCAAAATTATATATCTGTTTTGCGAAATGTAAAGGAAAAAATAAACATTGCTAAGATAAGAACAAATTCTCACGAGCTCCATAGTGAAACTAGGCGTTGGTCAATTCCTAAAACACCATGGGATGTAAGAGTGTGTCACCTTTGTGACACTAAGAAGGTTGCAGATGAAAAACACTTTCTCTTAGATAGTCGAGCCTATTTTCATATTAGATCTCATTTCCAAAATATATGCCACACTACCAACCTTCCTAACCTCTTAACTCAAAAAAAGTATGGTGATCTTGGAAAACTTCTCTTAATGCTTTTCAAACATAGAAACAAAATTCTAAAGAATCGCAAGTAATCACTTACCCTCTTAAGGTCCGATAGACCAATTCGATCTTAGTGAACATTAATCATCATCATCCTATAAACTTAATTCACTATTGTATGATTACACATGTTAAATTAAAATAATAATAAACAAATAAATATAAATTTATTTTTAATTATATTATAATTAACTTTTCTTAGATTTTTATACTTATTAAATTTAAAGTTATATTAAATTTAATTAATATAGTGATTTGTATTTATATAAAATATAAACTCATCTTAATATTAAAAGATGTTGGATTAAAATATATTAAAATTAATTAATTTTTTATTATTATATAATATAAAAAATATTGTGTTTACAAGTTAAATTAATATAAATTTATTTTTAATTATGTTATAATTAATTTTTCTAAGATTTTTATACTTATTAATTTAAAGTTATAATAAATTTAAATTAATATATTAATTTTTATTTATATAAAATATAAACTTATCTTAATATTAAAAGACTCTCGATTAAAAAATATTTAAATTAATTGTTTTTGTATTATTATATAAAATAAAAAATATTGTGGTGTATCTCCCATCTATATAATATTTATTGCTTTGTTATTTATAATGCTTTATTCATAAATAAAGTGGTGAAGATGAATAACTCTTAAAATAAATAAAAATGTTAACAAAAATCTGTTTTCCATGGATTCCCTAACATCATCCAAAACATTTTAGAAATACGGCATCGAATAGTTAGGAGAAGTTCTCGAGATTCACCAACTCCTCACTACCAATATTGAGGTAAGAGCTACCCATGTTGATATAAAGTTTTCTTTAAAAGTCCACGGCCAAAATACAAATAGAATGATCGACATTGTTTCAAAATATATATATATATATATATATATATATATATATATGCAGCTAAGGCTTTCATGGGTAGATTTCATGCCAACGAAAAAAAGGTTCTTCGTTGATGATGGATGAAAAAAGAGGCTCTTCGTTGATGATTTATATTAATGGGTGAAGCAACTAGGGTATTGTCATTTTGTCATTTGGGATGTGGATTTTCAAGGTTTTAATATTTTTTTTTCAAGAGTGAGAATGACAAGCTAAATATTTTACAATTAAGTGAATGGTTCTAAAGTTTTTATGGACTAAAGGTTTTAATATTTTTTTTTCAAGAGTGAGAATGAGAAGCTAAATATTTTACAATTAAGTGAATGGTTCTAAAGTTTTTATGGACTAACTAGTTTTAAATGATAATTGGGTTTTGAATTTCTTGAAGAATAAATGGTTAAGAAAAATAAGGAAAAGAAATAATGAATAAAAATAAAGATTCAAATTTACAACAAATTGTGGAGTGGATGTGTATGAGTTGTTTCCCTTACAGAAGTAGTAATATGATTAGCTGCAAATAATGCATCTAATTCATTATCTATAATTATTACACAATAATCTGCATAGTTTAATGGAGCAACAAAACACAAACCACATCACCTAATACATCAAATAATATATTATGCATTTAATTCTTTTAACAACTTTACAGTTTCTCCCAGACAATCCACCCCTCCATAACCCTTTTGAATTACATCTTTGGGCCAACTATCCTCATAATAATAATTATTGGATTGTACAGTGTCTATAATTGTAGGTAATAGAAATCCTGTAAGAGTAAAAGTACTATCGTGTTTGGTAGCACACCCAATATGTACCACTATTTTACCACATCTTGCTAGGGTGACTGAGATATTACAACTAGTCATTGATTTACCATTTCCTCATTTCCCGTAAAGTGTTATTTTCACCCATCAATCCTCCTTTATCTAAATCTAGAAGTTATCTCTTTATTTCAAGGTTCTATATAATCGAATTATTACTTTTTAAAGTAATAAAATAATTGAATGGTAGTAATAATAATAATAATAGATCCTATTGTATTTAGATTTCAATAAATCTAGGGTGGGGTGTACACAAAGTTCCAAGAGTTATGAAGAAACCTTATTGAATTTCTCAATAGTTCATGTATTGGTCATGGGTTGGTCCAAATAACAAGAATCTTGAATGTATATGGGATCCAACCCTCTATTGTTCCTTGGTAAGTCAGTGGTAGAGTGGTCAGTTGTTAACTCACTAGTCGTAGGGTCAATTCCTACTTGGGGAGATCCATTTATTCAAAAACTATTTGATTCAAAATAGGGCTCACTTTGACCATTAGGAGTAGGTCAAATGTTACATGTCCTTGTTCATAATATATGCATGTGAAATCGCCATAAGATTAAGATAGGATCCCAGTAGTCCGAGAAAAGAAAGATGGAAACAACAATCTCTTTTAAATACTAAAACATTTAGAGAAATAAATTCATCGTTATCCTGATGTGATGACATTTCTAGAGATGAAGGTGAAGAGGACTCTATTCACTCAACTCGTTACTAGTTTCTTGACCCATTACTAGTTGTTAGAACTATCAATTCATTCACTATAAATCAAAATCGGATCCTTGCATGTTTTCAATATGTTTCCCCTCGGATTTGGGAAAACATCTCGTTCTATAGCCCCAATTATATTTAGATTAGGGTTATTTCCAACTAACCTTGAATTATCAACTAATGTACCAGTAATTTATCAAAGATGAAATCATCCATTCTCTCAAGAGGCCATGATCAAGTAGCAAGCATCTTAATGATGATAAATGTATGTATGGTTGCTACTAATATTCTTCGTAATCCTGGAAACAATGAGGAATATTTATAAGATGTTGGACATGAATATGTTGGTTACTCTCGGACATATTGAGTATAATTGTTGGCAAAAGACCTTTGTGAAGACTAAGTTTCATAGATTTGCATTTTCTATGCCAATCATAATCTCATTACCCCTGAAAGGACCTCCCTTTTGTCCCCTTTTAGTGTGGGAGAGGAGGGATTTAAACTCCCAACACCATGGTTTATAGCCACATGCTATAATCCTTTGAGCTATAGGTTGTTTCTCCACTAGATTTGTTCTCAAGAGTCCCTACCAAAAGGGAGGGATTCCTCTCTTTAGTCGGGGTAAGAGTATGTGGAAGAAAATTACTTGATATGAGAAAGTGTCGGTATTGTGTTTCAAAGTAAAGTGTGGAGTGGGAAAGAAAAGATGTCAGAAATGGGGTTTTGAAGGAGACAAAATTCTAATGAGAATAAGATGCATTAATATTTTTACCATCCTGGCACCGAGCTATTTTCCCTTAGGGATTCCCCTATAGTATCATCACTGCAATAGAGTTTAACCACCAAGTTCATGATGGGTTGGTGTAGTTCTTCAATGCGTGGGAAACTAGAATATGAAACCATGAATGAGGAAAAGCATAAATGTGAGAAAGGAATATTGGCTAGTAATGATTGTGAGCCCCAATTATGAAAATGACATTGAAGGAGTGTACCTTACAGGTATAGAACCCTCCTCTACCCTTCTATCTAACAGAGAGGCAATGCATAGATTTTGGTTTCATAGTTTCATGTTGTAAAACAATTGAATGAATAAAATAGATGGCTAGTGCTTGATAAAATTGATCGATTCATGTAGGAACAAGGTTCACTCTCGGTCCATTAGAATGCCTCATTTGCATACATCATTGCACTTCCACTTGAAACCTATCATATTGATAAACAACTCGTCTCGTCGTGACCTTATCTTGGATTCTCAATACTTTTGTCACTGCATCCCCTACAAGGACAAAGAACCCATCATTTTCCCAACCATGTTTACAACTAGGGGCTCTTAGGGAAGCAAGAATAGGAGGGCACTCATTTTGGGGTGGGATTCCCACTTAAATTTGTTTAGTAGTTATTTGCTTTGTAATTGGATACCTAGTGTCTACCATGTGCACGACAATTGGTACATAAAAGGTGCATCCTTCATGGTGTTCTCGTACTAGGTAAAGGTCCTCTCAATGATCTAACACCCGCACTAGATATGGACCAAATTGTATCATGGCGTTTTGAAGCCAACTGACATACTGCTTTAATGGGTGAACAACCTAACCATTGGAACGTACTTCCACCCTAGGTGGTGAAGAGATAACATTGAGGTGCCAAATCTTCTTGTCAATGTGAACTCTTGGGGAAGATCAACCTATTATCCCTAGAGTAATTTTTATCCATTGACCGACGATCCTTCCACTCATAATTGTTGGATCACTAGGGTCGACTTTCGTCCCTACTCGACAGGTGATTATTGTAGTCAAGCTGCCTTATGCCTTTGCACTCAAGGGCCAATTTCCATATAGCCCAAGGAAATCTTTGCATAGCTACGTTACCTTTTGGGAGGATTGTGCCCCATAGAAACTATCTACCTAAGATTGTCCCTTGACCCATAGGTCCTGACATAAGGTTATAATTATATCTCTTCCAGAGTGGTATCTCTCTCGTGGCTTAGGACTCCCTGAAAGGGGGCCTTCTTCGCCCTCCAACGAAGTTGTGTAAGAATAACCCAAAGACAATCCCAAGGAATAGTAAAGCTTCATAAGATATTTCTATCTATGTACATGTACTTTGCATCTTCAAAAACATGTATAATTCACTCAGCCTCTCTCCAAGACAGTCCCTTGATTGCTATGATTTTCATGTAGGTCGAAACTTACCTAGAAAGGATTTTCACTACCTTAGGACCATTATAGTTACGACAGTCATTCGACGAGGATTTGGTCATCAAATTTCCCAGCATTAGGTCACCAAATTTGTGAACCTTAACCTTATGGCACTGGATAGGCATCCACCCCCATACATGATCTTATGACTTTTTGAATACTTGTGTTTTTGGTAAACATTCACCTGGGCTTGGTCACTACGACCTCCTGAGGAGGCACACCTTCTCTCGAAGCTACAAGGATATTTTGTCGAGTTCCTTAGAGAGAGTTGTCTTGCACCCCTAGGTATTCTCTATTGACCTACCTATGTCAGTTTCAGGTATAGGTACTCATTTGTTAAAGGTCATTCGAGATTTTCCTAAGAGTATGGTATGGGTTACTTCAACGTTGTAGTGCTTGGTACTCGTACATTAGCCCAAGTAATTTTTTCTACCCCTTGTTACCCTGAAAAAAGTAGGGTCACTTGTGTCCTTGAACCGATAACCATCTTTAGAATAACCTAGCCTACTTCGTCCCTTGAAGAAAACAAGGGATAGTACACTAATATTCACCTATTTTCCATCAAATATGTCTTTTAGCCTAATATTAGGCCCTAAATCACCCTCCGTGGATGAACCTTGCAGAGGAACACTTAGGTTTTTAGGGCATTGGATTCTCACCATTTTTTTTGTTACTCGAGCCGACATTCTCACTTCCACTTCATCCACGCCTACTCTCTTCAGTGCTTCCCTCTGAGGAGAATTTCTCCCCTATCAATGTATGTTTACTTCCCATAGCTTTGGAAAACAACTTTGTCCCATTCATATTCATCACAAGCGTACTTGATCAATGAGATATTATGCATTATTTCAAGGTTGGCTACTTACAATTAAACCTCCTGGGTATATTTGCACTCATACTTCCTTGATCATTGAGTGGCTATTTAGGGGGCTTAACTGGTGATCTAGGTCGTTCCCCACATGACAATGAATCTTATCCCCCGTCGTCTCATTATCTAATATTTACCCCTTTTATTAGGGAAATCTAGTATTGATAGTTTTCCTCAATTTTGTACCACTCTCATAGCCCATACTGAAACAATGTTTTACCCCTAAATGGTCTAGTTAACTATTGCACCTCAATGCATTTTAGGGAGAAATAGATAGATCTAGGTTCGTGTGGAATTTCACCCCTAACCATGACTCACCCACTAATTTTTCAACATCAGTCAGTTTGGAACTCCACTTAGTTTCATCCAAGCTTCAGCCTAGTCATGGATACATCACCCAGGTTCAAGTCCATAAGCAGTGACAAATTCCCATGAAGGCTCAGTCTCACTACGGCTTTGATGGGTTCCCTTAACCAATCCATTTCATATAATTCATTGGCTTATTATTCAACAAGCACATGGTCAAAGATCTAATTTTCCTCCCACTTCTTTGTAATATTAATGTTTCATGTTCTATTTCACTACTTGATGGGGGTTCTTTTCACCTTTCCCTCATACTACTACTTTTTTATTAGTCACCCAGGACTATTTATACTTGTAAGGTGATCCTTGTCGATTCACATGATATTCCACATACCCCATGCTACTCGGATTAGAGTGTAAACCATTGATTCTTTTGGCTACTAGAATCTCACCATATAGCGTGTAGGACTCAATCACTTCTCCTAGCAACACATAGCTTATATTGTACTCTCCCACAACCCCATTTTCACGGTTTAGGCTACTCCCATTTCACTTGCCACTATTATGGGAATCAATTTTGCTTTCTATTCCTCTAGATACTAATATGTTTCAGTTCACCGGGTTGTCTTTTGCATGCCCATGGATTTGACAACAATTAGAAAGGTTAACCTATTCAAAATCTCTGGATCTGTGCTCATTTTCAATTCCCTGAAGCATTTCATCACTTACCATGCCCTTCCTAATCTCCGGGTTCCCAAGTATCCACTATAATCCCTTCCTCATTTAAACTATTCATTCAAGGCTATGTCATCCTAAGGTGCTACTAAGTGGAAGGATCTTATCAACTTCCATGAATGAGAAATCATAACTTAAATTGTCAGGTATGAATAATTTCATGCTATCATATAACGTTGTATTAGCTAGGGTAATGAGCTAGAGATAAGAGAAATCGAACCAATGACATCTACCATAGGGTAAACCACCATCTCTCAGAAAACCATCATAGATTCTACCATATAGTAAAAGATAGAAAATAAATCCCCACTAAACATAGCTCACAACTTTCGTCATATTATGCTCTCAAAAGAGAAAATATTCCCAAAAGGTGTTAAGTTGAAATCCCATTTCGTGTATTTTTGTAGTTCTTGGATATCCAGCTACAAGATAACTAGGAATAGAGAGTTATAATCTTTTTCTACCCAACATTTTGGTCCTAATAACTATTTCCCTTCTCTAACATTTCCTGCCCAACTGGAGCAGACACCTAATGCATTCCACTCCTTTAATCAAGATGGGTATATGGTCGTTCTATGACCCTTGGATTCCTTCGGCATCTTTGGGGAGATCTCATAATTTAAATGGGGTAGAGACTATAGGTTCGGTCCATGTCATGGATTTTCCTTTTACCATATTTTTCTCAAAGGATTAAAGGGAGATAGTACATCAAGTTGTTTGCAAGGGCCAACTTGATCCTCTTCCCCATGGATCCTAGATAAGGTAACCCTAGGAAAGCCACCAACTCCAACTATCACCCATGTATGATCCATACTAGATCTAACCAACTACCCACTCTACCTTCTCTACATTCTTGGCATCCCATGTTTCTTTGTCTCTATAGAGTTTTTTAGTGGTATGTTTTGGTCCTATTTCCTATAACTGAGAAAAGTAAGCCATCGGTTTGCGTAAAATATATTATTATCATTACGACCTATACAATCATACATCCAACCCATAATCGCAATAACCCATATGCAAGAGTGGGGCTCTACCAACTAAGATATATCCCCCGTATCTAGACCAAGTGGAGCATACATGAAAAAATAATATGATTTTTATTTTTCTTCCTACGATTTTCCCAAGCATAGATAAGATATCATGGGATTGAACACGATACCTCGCTCATGAAGTAAATACTCACACCTATGATACTATCCAATCAAATAATTGGAAGAGAATCAATATATTATTTTTCAAGAGAGATTCATCCTTCCCAAAAATAACATACAACTTCCTCTCCATTATATTGTGCTCTCCAAATGTTCTTCTTCCCTGTCTTTTTATTTTTATTTCCTTGCCAATCCAACTGTGGAAAAGTGGAAATATTTTTTTATTAGAAAACGAGCCATTAGAAGACCCTCCTGACCCAACCCCGGGACACTCCAAGATCCTTTTTCAAACCAACTTTTCTCCCATCATTAGGATATTGATAAAGACATCCCATTGTATTGATCCAAGGGTCATTCGTTGTGGGGGATTGAAGACCAAGGAATTATTTTTATTTACACCAAGAATTCTTCTATTATTATGACTAGATCCAATCTACTAGACCCTACAGTAAATGAATTGATAGAATTCCATTTCACATTATTCCTTTAGGGAATAATGAGGAAATCCTGTCAATTATTATTTCCTACAGACCTGTAGGAAAAGCATGAACAGGATTGAATGTTATGTTCCCTCCATCTCCCTACCTAGAAGGAAAATGGTTATCATGTAGTTCTTGGTCTGTGAAGATGCATTGTTAGGTGCTCCATTTTCCACATCTAGTTTGAACTTTAACTTGTGTCCGAGATATATCCATCCATACATTGATAAAGGATGTATGGATTATCGAAAAGAGAGGATCCATAGTGGATAACCATGATTCCCATTGAATCACCTAGATCCAAAAATGAATAGAAAGTTGGATCTACATTCGATCTCACATGAATCTCCCCATCTATCCTCTTAAGGATAAGTTCAGTTCCAAAACTCATTTCGAACAAAAAGGAGTACACCATGCTAATGGGCCTTGGATGGTACACATCTCTGGGTCAGGCACTGATGGGCACATTGAACTATCCATGTGACTGATATTCTTCACAATCCAAGCACAATGAATTGATTATCAAGGGCATGCTCTACCATTGAGTTAATACCCCATGGTGCGAGCCTCGTAGGGAAGGAGGCATGCCCCTACACAAAAAAAAAAATATTGGAAGAATCAATATATCCTTGTTCAGGAAAATTCTTGAAGAACCTCACTCCAAAATTTTTGAATCTTACTTAACTAGGGTAAGATAGTTGGGATTATCACATGGGATTTATATCCTTAGACAAAATTATCAATCGATTCTCAAGTAATAAGAACAAGGAACCAATGCTATCCTTTTTGTAATTAAATTGTGCAAAAGAAGAAAGTAAAAATATATATATGTATTGTGTTTTGAGAATTAAGAACAAATGAAATACAAATCTGAAAGTAATATTAGAGAATACACAAGTGAGATCAAAATCAACAAACAAATTTTATTGATTTCATTCCAAGTTACAATCATAACTCTCTTTTCAAACCCCTGTGAGGGTAAGGATGAAGATCAAATTTAGAGATATTTGATGGGAACAATACAAAAATACTCTGACAACTAGAGAATATTGAGACTATAAGTATGGATTATCTTAGTTCTGAAAGTATCATTTACTAACTTTTCAAAATATTCTATATTAGTAATGAAAAGTTAATTCATAAACACATCAGAATACACAGACTGCTAAGATCAAATGATCAGCCTTTCTGGAATAATTTGTCGAAATATGTATCTCAATATTTGAATCTTGCTATCAACAAAATGGTTAAGACTCTAATATAACTCAGAATGAATGAAAGTAAACAATCTCACAAGTATAGGAGCATACATTTATCATAAATTTCTTTCCTTGTTCTCTCCTCCCCTTTGTCCCTTCTTCTGATTAGCTTTTATCTTTCTCAAAATAAGTTGTGGTAGTTTCAAACTACCTTTAGTTAAGTCATAAATGACTTAATATTAGCTAGGTACAAATATTAAATAATCATAATAATAGATAAAGGGTAAATAAATAATAACTAATAGGTGGGACACCTAATTCCTTTAAGTCCTTTTAAGTTTTGATTTCCTCATTGTCACTCCATAATTTACTTAAATAATAAATCATGCCACCTCATAAATATACACATAAGTAATCACTTTGAACAACCCCTTATGTCCCCCCAAATTATATATATATATATATATATATATATATATATATATATATA
>SNQJ01S0012358.1:85844-99713 GCA_010110895.2 Picea sitchensis | reverse complement strand
TTTCCATTGCAAAAAGAAAATATTAACTGGTTGTCCAAAAATGAAGACATAGTATCATGTTATCGAAAAGAAGTCAAAACATAAATAAATTGGGTGCCATATAAATTATCAAAAACCATATTTACTATGAGAAGCAGTTTGCTTCTTTTCATTGCTTGCTTCCTTTTCTGCTTTGTTTATTGAGTTGACCTTCTTAGAGTGTGGTTGATTGGATGCTTGAGGGTGAACTTCATTGAAGGCTTGGGAGTGTTCATCAACTTGGTGAGCATGGGAAGTGACTGACCGAGAGGAATAATTGGATGACTTAGAATGAGTGACCACTTTTTTTTCCTTTTCTTGACTTAAGATCAGGGATGGTTATTTTGAGTCTCTTGCTTGCATATGAATATTTGACAAGGGATGCAATGTGGGAAATGTTTTGAGCATGTTGATTGATTGGAGGAGGAGGTGGAAATGGTAAAGATACTATGGGCCAACCATCATGATGGACTACAGGTTGGTGAACAACATCCTACAAGCCATCATGGATAGGGACCTCTAACTAGAGGGACACATGAGCTAGAACATGCACATTAGAAAGACTTGGGCGAGGTTGGTAAGGAGGAATTTTTGGTCGAGGATGTGGGTGAAACACTCCTTGGCCCACTAAGTTAAAGAAACCAGATTGAAATAGTTGATTCAATTCTTCAAGGTCAACATCAAAATGTATGGAGAATCTAGGTCTCATGTTACCTCTCTACCAAAAATTGTTTCTTCCTCAGCCTCCACCTCTGACATAGCTTCCTCTGTTGAAGAAGCTCATTGTATAAAAGAAAAATTAGATCAATATATAAAACAAGAAATACTAATCAATCATCAACATACTTTTCCTAAAGACAAATTTTAAAACATTGGATCTTATCAGTCCACACACAAGCATGCATGCAATCAATCCATTACTCTACATGTATCAATCATAATCATTATGGTGACTTTAATCCACAACCATCATCATTTAGAACATGGATATTTAATTATATATGGGATGTGATTGGTTTTTTAATGAATGAAAAGTGAAATGCATGAAAGGGAAACAATGGTTACTTCTGTAAACAAGATAAATTCTTAACCTAGGATCAACTTTTATAATCATATCATCATCCTCACTTAACTATAGATTTCATCAATACTGTTCACTATTCTTATTTAAAATCTACCTTTTATCAATATTTTAAAATTAGAGAGCTTCTCTAAAATCACATTTTCTTTGAAAACATAACATGGGAATAATCAAATGATTTGGGGAAAAATGAGGGGCTTTATAATTTGTGTAAAGTGAAACCATGGACGGGAAATAAAAATGATCAATGGTATTTCTGCAGACAACTTATCATTCCATCAATCATCAACCAATGTGAAAAACTCCAGACCTCTATCATAAACCAAATAAAATTTTGTAGTTTATTTTCCTTTTAATTATTTGGAGTTCAATTCATCAATCAACATATATTAACAAATGTTCCAGAGAAATCCACTCAATAAATTCCAGTATGAAAGATCCATATCTATAATTATTTCCAGGTATAACAGTTCAAGCTCTGTATTTAAAGTTGATAATAATGTAGGGTTTGATCATTATTTTATATACAAACTAATTGAACTAAGTCTCACTCTTGTTTTTTTGCATATATCATAACTATTTGAATTTTTATATCGAGCAATTGTTAAAACCAGAGTGCAATCCAAGTAGGGTTTCTATATAATAATAAAATATTCTTCAATTTTTACGAGTTATCATCAACATGCCGAAACCATAATGAACCCAAGAATATATTGTTGGGGTATGCACATGCTGTAAATATTAATACCAATTTCAATATAATAGTTCTAACTCAGGTGTGAGCATAAGAAGAATTCATTTGTAGAGTTGAAGTACCAATAAGGTGATGAAATCCATGAAACTGAATAGAGGGTTTCATAGGGTTTCACATCTATTCTTTAAAGATAAACAATATCTCAAAATTATCATTCAATCTGAAAATAGGATCAAGTCGAGGCAGAAGGGAAAATTGAAACCCTGCATTTCCTAATCCTTTTAAAATCATAAAACCATAACCACATTAATCTGAAAGAATATTTAAACCCATACAATAAAGAGGTGTATCAAATTGAACTATTTTGGAACTCATCCACATGCCCAACATAAGTCACAATCAAAGCTGGGTTGTCATTACATAATGTGCCCAACAATTGTTTGCAATTTCCCCGTTGAACCAAATATAAAAGAAGTCAAAATGATAACTTTGGTAGTGCAAACCTTGGTCTTTTCCTTTATTTTGTTTTAAAACAAAATCCATGCCAAATGTAAAAATAAACAAATGGTGCAAGACACCAGGATATAAACCATAATAAACCCATGAAAGCAAGACCATAATGCAATCAATGCTGGTGAGATTATGTTTTCATAATCATTCACAGTTCTTTAAAGCCAAGCTATTTTTGTAAGCTTGACATGCAAAACCTAGGTTGTAAATACCACTAGTGTTCAAGACCTAATTATTTTTTTATTTCTTACTAACCCAAAACATGTGATAAATCATCATTCACAGTATTTTTAATATGCACACACAACACAGAGTCACACTTAGAACACACAGAGTATGCAACCAAACTAGAGCCAATATCCAAAATTATTAGTTCAGAGTAACCCATTGATGCCAGAAGATTCAAAAATTTCCATACATGTCCAAGTCAACTAAATAACAACAAATGAACAACCAAGGATCGCTATCCAACCACCAACACAGTTCCAAAATTCAAAACCCTCACCTAACCAGCAGTAGAGCAATCATGACCAAATGAAAATGCAAAAAAGGCGGTATACCTCAGAAGGGAAAACCAATGGAAAGTGAAATAACTCTCATTTACTTCACATCTCCTCTGAAATCACATGTCTAACCCCAAAATCTTGCCAACCTTTCCATTTCAACCATCAACCAATCATATGTTGGAAATTGGAAACCAATCATACACCAACTCATATTTCCAATTTGAGTTATGTACCATACAATCCATACATTCAAAGTTGTCAACTCGTATTTATAACATATCCAACAACCATATTTATACCATATTCACAAAACACAACAAAATTAGAAGGTTTATTTACCAATGATGCTAACCATACGACAAAATATCATATCATATGCAATATCTTTGTATAGTATTGAACCTTTATATGATAACCAATGTTGTTATATGATATATGTGCATAGAGTAAAACTTAACCATACCCTTTAATATGCAACAAGCTTAATGCAATAACAAATTTTTATGCCCATAATATTGCGACTAACATAACACTTATGTGATGGACTTTTGCTTTGTTTTCCTTCTCATATGGCGACGATTTTCTTAGTGCAATGAAACATGTCACAAAACCATTTATGCATAGAACAGAAGGAATACATTATGTAACACTTCCAGTCAATTTTTTTGGAACTGCAAAACGTTTTAAGGAGCGAAATCAACTTAACGTTTTTCTCTTTAAGGGGTCCCACCTACTAGTTATATAGTATAATAGATAAAATTAATATAGTGTGTGCATTGCAACTCTTTAAAGGAAAATTTTAGTTGTGTTTTTTTTCGTCAACAAGACTTTCATTGTGTAGGCCTCCTAGGGATGGAGACCTCAATATATCCAAAATAGCATAAGATAAACCCTACTCTTTTTTTTTCCTCACTGTGTCTCTACCTAGGTGACAACATGGGAAGGAAAATGGGAGATGGGATTCTATCAACTTGTTTCAACTTGGAATGATAAGATCATGGTCTCACTCCACTATCGAGACTTGAAATAATACTTCCATATATGATCTTGCCTCATATGTGATTCCTTTCGGATGTAGTGTCAAATGGCCCAATATGCCCAAAAAGCATTTTCTTTCCCTAAAAAGGAGGTGATCAAACCACACCTTTGAGTACAACTACCTTGTTACAAATTCACTCCAGTCAATATCCTAACCTTCAACATCCCCCTCCTTATAGTTAAGGTAATTACTTGGTGCATGGATAGCTCTCATAGTGTGATGGGAGGTGTGTACAAGGCCCTAGAATGAATTCATCATCGTATGGTTGACCATCAATTACTAGCGATTATGGATTCATGCAGGCTTGTTGTATCCTGCAATCCAAACTGAGGTTGGGTTTTTGAGGTTATATTTCCCTCATGGGGTCATCACCCTTTGTCTTGATCATTGTAGCATGTGCGTCACCCTAGGCATAAGGGTCATAAGGAATTTACATCATCTTCACCTTCCTCCAACTTATCATAGCCAGTCTATTCAGGGTTCCAAACTCAATGATAGAAACTAAACATAAGGTTTTCAATCATTGTGGTGTTGGGTTGTTATATTCTTTCCAATTATATAAACTTCATCCAACTGTCTATTCGAGGTTGATCGACTAGGTGATAATTTGACCAACAAGTTAAGTTGAGTCAATGATTAAGTCGAATTTCAAAGTTATTGACCAGGAATTAAAAGTCAAAGTGATTAACGTAAATTCAAAGGGTCAATCGATAGGAGGTTGAGTGGAAACTGACTAAATACTGACTGGAGGTTGGACGGGTAGTCAGCTGGTAAACTGACTAAAGTCAACTATAACAAAATCCCAAGATTAGCGAGATTGTATCCAATCATCTGCATGGATCTGTAGTCATTTTTCGTGCGCCATGATTTAGGGTTTTTCATTCCACAAAGCTTATAAATAAGGTGTGTTGTAAATGTATTAGGATGATGAATCCTTTAAGAGGATGTTGTTGGTCATGCAAATGTAAGTCAAATTGGTTGCAGGGTTGATCTTGTGTAAAGAAAGAGAGTATAATAGCAATTGTGTCTTAGGTGTAGACCAAGGTTATTCATGCAACTTTTTATTTATTGAATGAATAATACAGCAAGGAGAAAGACACTCAAGGAATGTTGGTTTTCCCAGTTTTGGGTTCGCAGGTTAAAATATCTATGTATTGTGTGTGATTGTCATTTATTTATTGTTTAAATCTATCTTCTCTTTCCTAGTTAGTTTAGTGTGAGTATTTATTTCTCATCAAGTGGTATCAAATATTAGTTTTTTCTCTATACAAGTCATATCAGATAAAGGTTGAGAAGGTATTGGATCTGAGCTAAACCGAGGTCCAGTGGGAGTTGTAAGTCAGATGGGTATGTCGAGGGAAGAATGGAAGAAACTAGAAAGAAGGGAAAGGATTACGATTCAACTCTATATTGTAGATTTGGTATTGATAAATGTATCAGGTGAAGACTCTTCAAAGAAACTATGAGACAAGTTGAGAAGCTTGTACCATTCGAAATCCCTAGTAAACAAGTTGTTCCTATGAAAGAAGTTTTATCTTCTAAGGATGAGTGATGGGAGCTTAGTAAGAGAGCATCTAAATGCATTCAATATTGTAATAATTCATTTATTTTTAATGTATATTAAAATCACTAAGAGGAGAAATGTATTATCCTATTATGTCCTTTTCCATACTCTTGGTATGGATTAGTCATGGTTATAGAGATTATTTCTACCAAATTGGCGCTACAAGATGTGGTTTCATCTCTACTGTCAGAATAAATGAGATGAAAGAACATGGAAGGATTTACCAAATATTCCTTGGTGGTGAGAGCTCGATCGGTCGACAAAGATAAGGAAAATTCTTTGGTAGAAATTCTAAGTCGAAGGGTATATATAAATACCTAGTTCATCCGATGAGAAGATGATGAAAATGTGGTAAAGTTGGGAATTACAAGAGATTTTGCAAGTCGAAGGTGACATAAGTCAATGCAGGATCCAATGAGAAGTAGTCGACTGAGAGAAATACTACTCCAGATAAAGGAGGTGATGATTATCTAGTGTCGACCAGTACATAGTCGGATCAAGATGATTGGTTGATTGACTCAAGAGAATCCTTTCATATGATACCTTACAGAGAATGGTTCTGTGAATATAAGAGATATGAAGGGGGATATTTGTTCTTATGGGACAAATTGACAACAAAAATTGTTGGATGGGGAAGAGTTTGATTGATATTGTAGGGCGGAAGGATTATAACCCTTTCTAGGTTTGCTACATCTTCTGGGTTTGGAAGTAAATTTGATCTCTATTAGAAAAATGAGTGATCAAGGTGTGAACACTTTATTTCAGAAGGATATGTGCAAAATGATCATGGGAGAAATGGTCTTAATGAAATGACTTTGCACTGGAACACAATATTGTTACAGATTGTCAACTAGACTAGATGCAACAACATTGGTGTTCCTGAAGTTGACTCGACTGCAACTCAACTCAACTAAACTCAAGTTGAGTCAATACAAACCAACTTGATTTTTCTCCGTTAGCCGACCAAACCATGTTATGGAACCATAGGATGTGACACATAGGAGAAAAAGTACTTCAAGCTATGACAAAAAAGGTATGGTCGAAGGTTTTCCTTATTGTAATTTAGAAGTCGATTTTTGTTAAAATTGCATATATGGAAAACAAAATCGGTTTAGGTTCCCATCTGGAGTGACAAGGGAAAAAAGGATTCTGGAATTGATACATAGTGATGTTTTTGGGCCTCTACTAGTCCCTTCACTTGGTGGATCCCTATATTATGTCTCCTTCATAGATGATTTTTCTAGGAAGACATGGATATATTTTCTGAGGAAGAAATCATAGGTTTTCAAGAAATTCAAAGGGTTTAAATATCTTGTGGAAAACAAAATAGATATGAATATCAAGGTATTGAGAACTGAAAATGGTGTTGAATTTTGTCGAAAGGAATTTGAGCAGTTCTGCAAGTAGTGTAGAATAGCACGCCAAAATACCACACCATATGTCCTGCAACAAAATAGAGTCACTAAGACAATGAACATGACTTTGATGGACAACACAAGGAGCATGCTTAGTGTTTTCGAGATCATACAAGAATTATGGGCAGAGGTAGTTGATACTGCAAAATATTTGGTAAATAGGTCTCCTTCATCAGTACTAGTCGAATCGACTCCACATGAGGTATGGTTTGGAAAGAATCCTTCAGTGTCACATCTCAAATTATTTGGATATGATGCATTTGTGCATGTTTCCAAAGAAAAGAGGAACAAGTTGGACAATAAAGTAGTCAAGTGTGTCTTCATAAGATAAAAGGATGGAATGAAAGGATATAAGATTTAAGACCTGATGTTGAGGAAAACAATGTATAGTTGAGATGTGGTCTTCAGGGAAGTCGATGGAACTTCCAATTCTAAAGAGGTTCAAACAAAAAAAGAACTAGAGAAGCTTTTGTTTGAACTGAAGAACAAGGAAGATGATTCAAATGAGTCAATTGAATTAGATGAAGAGATGGAACAACCAACTCTAGCTGTATGGAGGCTTGAACAAGTAAGAAAACAAGAAGATAGGCATATTCAACCTGATTTTCATTATGCATTTGTGTTATCTTCCACTGATGAGGAGACCAAGTTGGTCAAGGAGGAAGTCAACTAGAAAAAGGGTAAATTGTGGAAGGACACCATGATCGAAGAAATGGAATCCTTGTACAAGAATGAGACATAGGATTTGGGATAATTATCTAATGGAATAAAACCCATCGGTAACAAATGGGTATTCAAGAAAAAGATGAATGCAATAGGTCAAATCGAGAAATTTGAAGCTTGACTGGTAGTGAAAGGATATTCCCAAGTTGAAGGAGTCAACTCCAGTGATATTTTTTCCCCTATTGCAAAATTAACTTCCATTAGAGTACTAATGTCTCTAGCTACAACATTTGATCTCGAAATAGAGAAAATGTATGTGAAAACAATGTTCCTACATGGGACCCTCGAAGAAGAAATCTAAATGAAACATCCCAAAGGATTTGCAGTAAAGGGTAATAAAGAGATAGTGTGCAATTTGAAAAGGTACCTTTATGGTCTAAAGAAATCACCAAGGATATGGTACCAAAATTTTGACATACACATCCTTAAATTGGGATTTGTGAGAATCAAGTTTGATCATTTTGTATATTCCCAGGAAGAAGGTGGTCGTTTCATATATGTAGCTTTATATGTTGATGACATGTTGTTGGTCGAAAACAATATGGACACAATAGAGGTAAAAAAGCAGTTTTCCTCCAAGTTCGACATAAAGGATATCAGTGCAGTGAAATTCATTCTAGGAATGGAGATTAAGAGATATTTAGTAGCTATAAATATCTCGTTGAATCATAGGAAATACATTGAAATAGTTTTAAAGTGTTTCAGCATTCACGGTTGCAAACCAATCAAGGCGCCAATTCATTTGGAAGAAAAATTAACTATTGAACATTGTCCAAAGACACAGGAAGAAATAGAGGACACAGCATGTGTTCCCTAAGATATTATTGTAACATCCCCATTTCCAAACCCAAAACTTGCAATGTTTATTGTAAATATAGTATGTGGTCATGAACCAAGCGATGTATATTGTGAATGTGATGTATGGTCGAGAGCCAATATGTAAACAATGTAAATTGAAATATAATGATTGAAATGTATCGTCGGCTACATATGGAAACAAACGGATATTTGGGAGCTAAGTATCCACAAGAGAGGGTAGGGGTCCAAGGGGAAGAGTTATCCATATCTATTAAACCAAAACCCATTTCATGTTTTTCTCTAAATTATCCTTGCCATGAACCTTCCATTAGTTGTTGAGTGTTCCAGAGCCTAATAATTGAATTCATGTAAGAGGGTTGGTTTGAGATTCACTTTCCATAGTTATTGAGAGCATGGGTATGAGTACAATCATCTTAGGGAAGAGTGAAATACAAGAAAGAAAGAGAAAGAGAGGAAATTCGTATGGGTAGGGGACCAGAATTATGCATTCACATTTTTGCATAGAGAGTTGTTTTTACATGTAGTTTTCTGGCTAGCAATGGAGTTCTGAGTATTGGAGATTGAAGTTAGTTTTTGTGGGAATTTTTGGCTTCTGGTAGGAGCTATAATTTCATGGAGAAAGATTTCATGTTCCTGGGAGTGATGAGTTTTTTGAAATTCATCAAAGAATCAATTGTTTTTTTGTTGGGCGAATTTGTGTTTGCAGTTGTAGAATTCCTGAGATCCCAACAAGTAAAATCCCTTTCCAAGCTAAGTTCAAATCCTTGGAGGGGAGTGGAAAGGCCTGAGGCACTATGAATAGTGAAGGGGGATTCCATCCCCTGGGTTGTGTAGGTTCATAGGGAGTGTGTTGGTGGACTAGAATTAGCTAAGGGTTTAACTACTGAAAGGGGGACATTAGCCAGACTTAGGGACCTTCGTATCTTATGGATTCATAGCCCCATATCGGGGGTGTCTTGCTATTGATAACTGTAACAACAAGGCTATGTTTGGGAGGAACATTTTTCCTCTACAGTGGGTTGCACATTTACATAAGATAAGTGTTATTATCTACTATTTTTAATTATGTTAAATGATGATATATATTTTTTGTGCATTTACTCTAAGTTATCTTGGTTACTGTTGTTTGTTCTGAGCAGAATGGTGCAGTTAAATACATGTTTATATTGTTGAATGTTGGTGTATTCTATTTAGTTGTTACTATACATAGTTGAGAAATTGTATTTACAATTTTATTGAGCATGGATGGCTGGATGAATTTGTATTTCATGTTGTGTGTTATTTTTTGCATTTAGATTTGGTATCTAAAATTTTTATTGGGTTGTTTTAGTCATGATGTTACCCAAATGGGGGCTAGGTATGTTAAAAATTGGTATTAGAGCTACTGGTTCAACACTCAACCCTTATGGGCCAAGAACCAATGAGAATTTGAGTAAATTTGTTGTTGCATATTTTGTCTGTGACAAATTTAGGGGAAAATGGAGGATTTAGGGAGAAATCCCCAAATTCGTGGGAAAAATCCAAGTTTGAATGAATCTGGATGGTTTTAGAGGGTTAATGGAGTAGAGAAGTAAATTTTTAGATCGAAATTTGACCTGGCATGGTCAAAATTCGAGTTTTAATGGTTGCCTGTAGAGTTATAGGAAGTTTGGAAAATGGACGGCCAACATCCCTTCTAATCTCGAGATCGACAGTTGATATTTATCATGATTGTTATACAACATTTTGTCGTAGTTGATGATACTACCTATTCTCTGACATCTAAAGCACAAAACTTTGGAAGAGGAATTGAAAGAAAGTATTCTTGAGAAGGATCAACTTTGAAAAATCCCTAAATTACAATATTGTTGATTGTTGCCTTCTAGAAAGGTGCAACAACCTCACTTGTCGCAAACTAAATCACTAGAAGATGGGACAACGTCGCTTGTTGCTATGAGTTAAAGGTACAACAACCTTTTTATGTGGAAAAAAAAAAGAAATTCTCAAAGTTTCTAGAAGAGAAACTTTGATGATGAGTTTTTTTCCAATCGATTTGGATCTCACCCATCTCTCCTGATTTGGTGAGATCCTAACCTCTCATCCTAATCTCCTCATGAATTCCTTTCCAATCTATAAATGGAGGCATATTCTAAAGGAAAAGGCTAATAAGGAATAGGTAAGGAGATGATGGTGAATTGAGAATAGATTTTTATTTGTGATTGAGAGATTGTGAGTCTTATTTTAGCTCTAAGATATTTAGTGGTGTCAAAGTGCTCAAGAGATGGTGATGGAATTCATGGAGGATACATGGGTATTGAAGCATTGAACCATTGGAAAGAGTTTTTCAATGTCGAGGCATTGGTTGTAATTTGTTTCCTTATTTATTAATATAGTTATATTTTCCTTTTCCTATAAAGCTTGTTCATCATCTTTATTGTGTTTTTCCTTGGCCATCTACATAGATTTATCGAAATACTTGTAGTATTGTTTATTTCACTTGTTTTGTTTGATTCTAATGTAGGTCTGTAGCAAAATGCTTTGGAATCAAACTCAGAGCTTCAAATAATGAAGGAAAACTTCAGATAAAAGGTTCAAACTACTTAACTACTTGCATTTCTATTCTAAAATCTAAGGAAAGGAATTTATATTGTCTTGTTTTGTTCTAGTTGTGGGTTCTCGAACTAGGGAGATTTTTTTATGTCCGCATTTATGAATTTATCCACAACAATGATAAATTAAAAAATCCATAAGGTTTGGTCATTTTGAAAGGTTGATCAAATGAATGACCATGATTCATTTCGGGGGGTTTTGAAATGGATTAGATCAATGGCTTACATTCATGAGAGATTTTGGTCAAAAATTTTGGAGTATGCAAATTCGCCAAGAGAAATCGCCAATGGTTGATCGTCGGGTCGATTGAAATGGTGAAGAGTTTGGTTTGGACAAAGGACATCTATGACTATCAATGTCTGACGGTCGGCATCGATCAAATCCTGCTAAGCATTTTCAATCGCCAATGGCCAATGGGCCATTGGTTGGGCATCGACTGATTCAAAAAAGTGTTTATAAACAAGTGACAAAATTCATCAATGACTGGGAAGCTGATGGTCGGGCGTCGACCAATTCAACAAGGAGTTTGGGTCATCCTAGAGAATCAGTCAATGGCTGATGGGGGGAAGGAGGATGATGACGTTGACACCTTAGGATGACATGTCATGCCACGTCAACCAACAAAAATGGTAGTTGGTCGATGGTCAGGTGAGATGATTTTGGGAAGTGTTTTTGATAGTCGTCGAATATCGTTGATCATCGATGGGTCAATGGTTGGGAATCAACCGAATTAGTGGGGAGTTTCATTCACAAACTAATATCATCGATGACTGATATTAGAATCAACCGATTTAGAGTTACACTATGAATCGATTGTCAAGGAGTTGGGTTGATGGTCGACAGTCGTGTCGGTAGGTCAAGAAAAGTGTGTTGCATGCCCAAGGGAGAACATCGATCGTCGATGACCGATGTAGCATAGATCAACGGATCAAATTCCATGTGATTTGAGATCAAAGGTTCATATTTAAAGAGTTGTTATAGTAGTAAAWMAATCAAATTGTTAAGAATTTTTTGTGGTTTTGCAGGTCACGAACTTGTGAATCGATTTTAAGGCCTTAAAYAACATTTTTAGGTAGTCGAAACCCATGAGAACAAAGTGTAGAAAGGTACACTATGTAACAAGATAAAATTTGTCTCTAAATCTATAATAAAAKAAATCGAAGAGAGTTATCCAATGAGCTAAATGGTTCACAAAACAGAGCTCATATGAGGAAGTTACAACGAAATCAAGGAGGGTAAACTTTTGGCACCAAAGTTACTTCCGRAGGGCATAACTCCATGCTCAGGAGTCTGTTTGGAGCACAAGAGTAGTAGATGGAAAAATTTTGACCCAAATAATCCAACACTTTAGTCATAATTGGATTATGGGTACCTGAAAAATGTGCAGGAAGAGAAATAAGGCACCTATAGCATACATGGATAAATTGGGTAAAACAACCAAAACTTCTTTGGACCATATCTTTTAGCTCGGAGCTTGGTTTTGAGAAAACAGATAGTTGTTAGAAAGGTATTGAGGAGTAGAAGACACAATTCAACCCAGAATATTGAATTGGGTGTTATATTTTCTCAAAAAATGATAAAAGAGAGTGTTGTAATAGTGAATGAGTGGAAATTGTAGTGTGTGGATGTTGTAATTTTCCCCTGAGAACACAGATTGAGGCATCAATACAACCATTGGAAAGATGTTTCAAAGAGGAATGCATTTAGGGAATCAGATTCTAGAATAATGAATTAATATTCTTTATAATTTGAAATCAAGAATGATCTGTGATCTAATTAATAAACATTTTGCAATATGCTTAATTCTAATAGCAATTATTGCATGCACATTCTTGCAGAATTAGAGATACAGAAAAGAAGAATTTAGTTACTATATGAGAACTAGATATATGGAGAATGATCAAGGGTCTTACAACCATGAAGAACAAATTATAGGTTTGCATGTCAGGGTAATACTGAGACTGAGTCTAATGGAAGAAGAGACAGGAAGGAGCTTGTAACTATGAGAAGCCTACAAAAAGAAGTGAAAAGCTATAGGGGCAATAATGAGAGGATCATGAAGGATAAAGAAGAGATACTTCAAAACTTGGATATGTTGCAGAAGCAAATAAACAAGGATTCAGGCACAAGGCAAGAAGCTAGCACCAATCAAATGGATGTGTTCAGGTCTCATGATAGGAGGGATGATCATGGAGGATCAAGATGATCAAGGAGAACTAGTAGACATCGACATCATTATTCCCTAAGGAAATCAACCAGAAAAAACATGTGCACAATCAAGGTCGAAAAGAAACTCAAGTATATCTCCTTTTGGGTATCATAGAAGGAGACGTGGGTCAAATAGCTTGCAAGGGGAATTGAGAAAAATCAAGACACCGTCATTTGATGGAGAAAATAATAAAGGTAAAGATGCAGAAGCATGGTTGCTAGGAATGAGGAAATATTTCCAATTACATAAATACTCATCAAATGCAGAAGCCAAACATGCAGTAGGTTAAGAACCTTGATGAGAAAATAATTTCTTGGAAGTAGCTCAAGGAATACTTTCAGGAGAAGTACTTTTCAGAGAAATATTATGACAAGAAGATGCAAGAGTTGTTTGAACTCAAACTTGGGAACATGACAATGGATGAATATGAGAAAATGTTCTTCTAACTTATCAGGTATGTAAGCTTCATCAGAGATGAGAAGGTCAAAATTCATAGGTTCCTAAGTGTATTTTCATCCTTTTACAAGGATAAAATTAAGTTTGATGAGCCCAAGAGTTTAGAGGAAGCCATAGGAAACATCAAGTATTTGTATGAGAAGAAAAAAGGAAAGGCAACTTTCCAAAGGGCCTGGGATGACAAGACGAAATGAAATATGGATCAAGGGAAGAAAGGATTCAATCCACCTTTCATGAGGATTAGAT
>SNQJ01S0012357.1:320491-332671 GCA_010110895.2 Picea sitchensis | reverse complement strand
GGAGAAGATTTAGCACACAGATAACGAGAGGATTTGAAAAAAATGTTTAAATACAATATTTTGATTTTATTATTATTATTATTATTATTTAAATAAATTTAAAGTAATTTAATTGATTATTATTAAAAAATTGAAAACAATTTAATTTCAAGTTGAGAATAATCTCAATCCAAGTTTTATTATGGAATTTTATAATGAATAATTTGTGTTAAATATCTCAGCATTTCCAATTGTTTTTAGATTATTTGTTTAGAATAAAAAAATAAAATCTGGTTGAGATTCTTAATTAGCTTCATTTTTTCCTATTTTTTCACTGAGGAAGTCAAATAGAGGTTGTATGAAGAGGAATTCAAGGAAGAGTCTCAATGGGCTTTTCACTCTTTATAGAAGGATGGGATCCCTAGTCATATGGGTGGAAAATTGAGTTTTTTTAGGATTTTATGATTTGGTAGAGATGAACCATATGGGTGGAAAATTGAGTTTTTTTTTTAAATTTTTATAATTTGGTAGAGACGGACTTGCTCAAGGTTATTAAAGAAATTAGGGTTTTTGGGAAGGTGTTTGGTATTTAAATTCTATATCCATATCTTTAATCCCCAAATGTGACAAGCCAATTACTTTTGATGACTATAGACCCATTTCCGCGTGTAATTATGTTTATAAAATTATAGCAAAGGTGATAGCAATCACATTAAAAAATATTTTTTCAAGTAATGTCCCTAGAACAATTTCGATTTTAGTTAAGGTAAATTCACAAATCCATAGGTGTTGCACAATCACATTAAAATATATTTTCGAGGTTAATTGCCGAATAATCCACAGTTGGTGTCATTTTTGTCATCGACGTTTCGAATCCGAATCAGGATTCATCATCAGGACTAATCGTCAGTTACAAAGCTTGTTGATCTTCATCAATTAATAGTAGATGCAGGACAATTTCAAGATCTGTAATTAGGTCGGCTAGTTGTAACGTTCTATTTCTAAAACTGAGGAAAAATAGAACGTTACAACTAGCCGACCTAATTACAAATCTCGAAACTGTCCTGCATCTACTATTAATTGATGAAGATCAGCAAGCTTTGCAACTGACGATTAGTCCTGATGATGAATCCCGATTCGGATTCGAAACGTCGATGAAAAAAATGACACCAACTGTGGATTATCCGACAATTAACCTCGAAACTACTCACCACTGAAATTTGAAAATAGTAAAATATATTTTTTCAAGTAATGTCCCTAGAACAATTTCGATTTTAGTTAAGGTAAATTCACAAATCCATAGGTGTTGCACAATAGGTGCACGACAACATGGTTATATTTAAGAATGAATTCAATATATGTGGGTTTTGGTAATGTTAGTGTAAAGTGGACTATGGGATGTGTAACCTGAACTTTATATGTTCTGCTAATCACTTGAGAAAACGTCTCTTTAAACCTACAAAGGGTTTGAGATAGGGGTCCTATTCATGTTATTCATAGAGTGAAAGAGTGGGGGTTGGGGGTTTAAAAGAAATCATAATTGATGTCTTTGTGTGGTTAACACATTTATCATTTGTGGATGATATTTATTTTCTCTAATGGTTCAAAAGGGAAGAAAGGAAGATTCATTAATTACTTAACATCTACTATGTGGAAAGTGGTAAGGAGGTAAATGTTAAAACATATTCTACCAATTCCAATGGTTTGAGTGACAAGAATGAAGCTCATTGATGTAGGAGCATCATCATTATCATTCAATGAGGCATGGTGGAAGATGACTCAGCGTACAGCGCAACGCTCATTAACTGGTTTGGATCCCAAGGAAGGCACATCTTATAAATTTTGAGACCTATGTAATTAAAGATCCTTTGAGAACTAAAGACTAGATCCATTGTATGTACTCCAAAAAGTTGTAATTGTTTTTAATGACTATAGGATTGTACATATTTTGAGCATCGACTCATATCTAAATTGTAAATGTGCATTTACTATAATAAGCTTAGTGATAGGAATGTCTTTAACAAGATGTGAAAGAACTAGATCGACCTGGAGGGAAGGCTCAAGAAGAAAATTCATGTATAAATCAATGTAATCTATGTTGAAAGTAAGCTTTTTTGGAACAAAAAGAGACTATTCTCAAATTTCCTAAGAGAGACTATAAAATCTATTTTTTGTTATTTTTTGGAACTAAATTGATATGTTGTTGTTGCATTTCTGTATCTATGTGAATGTTGTTTGTTTACTGAATGTTTTTTTATTATGTTGTAAGTTTCAATTATCTCTCTTATGAGAATCACAGAGTGAAAGGTGTGCATAGCGCCCACGCAAGGAGTGCAGAGGCCGAACCTTCAATAGGTTCATAAGCTCAGGATATGCAGTGTAAAGTCTTCACAGAGAAAGTGCAAGGAGTGCGCAGGTGAATTTTAAAAGTTCCAAGCTCACGAAAGTCAGTGCAAGGAGTGTGTTGACCCATAAAGTCTAATGCATCAAAGCTCAATAGAGACGTGCAAGTGTGCACTAGGGTTCACTTCATCAAAGTGAACGAAGCTCAGGAGAGATAGTTGGGTACATAGTTCCCTAGTGGAATCCTGAGAATCCTCGAAAATCCTTTTGGAAAGGAATTGGCAGGGATAGATTTCATGATGAAACACGAATTAACTGTTGAACCTTGATTGNCCCCCCCCCAAAAAAAAAAAATAGAAGATGTTAATAAAGGAAGGAGTGTCATCTATAGATCTTCGAGCCCTTTTGTAGTTAGGAGATTCGACCTTCGGGAGTTTAAACATAGTTGTTCGGAGTGAAGAAACCCCAGAGCCCTGGAAGTCTCGAGTGATGGTAAACCATTGATCGTGGAGGAGCGAGAATCGTTGGATCCCGAGCCTTCAAACTTTGGCAATTCAACACTCTGGGTGATTTTATTCATTTTTGTGTGGAGTGGAAAGTCCCCCGAAACTCAGAGTCCCAAAATCCTTGTGAACCATAGATCATGCAAGGGAGGCAGATCCCTATCCACCGTCCGATTGATCCTTTCCACCATTGTTTGGAAAGGTGATGGGATAGTGCAAGGAACCACAACCACCTGTTAATATAACTTTATGACCGAATTCATCCAGTAAAGACTCTGCGGCATATTGAGCAGATAGTTGTTTGTAGAAAATTATCTCGGATCCCCGAAGTACCAGAGCACCGGAGAACCTTTCTGCTAAGCACTTGGTTTTAGCTTGTGGTTACGCGCATAGCCTTACTGAAGGAAAAGGATCCTCACAAATATGAAAATTTTGCGCAACATTTTGGTGAAGGTACTATGGTAAAGAGTCCAGTGGTTCTATAAGGACCCTTGAGCCACTTCAGCTACTATGAATCTCAATTCTAGACCAGGAAGTCACGCCAACCTAGAGGGGTTTGCATTTGGTGGTATCAGAGAAGGAATAAACTTTATGAGAAGATATATTTGAATCCATGCCGTTGAGGAGATGTAGGGAGAGACCTATAGCCAACACAACGATGGAGGAAGAAATGAGACACCTTCGTGCAAGGTTGGACATTATGGAAGCAACGCAAAGGAGGACACCAGAGACTAGTGATGTTAGTGATGTTGAGAGTGAAAATCAAGAAGAAGAGGAAGTTGCAGGAGAAGAAGCAGCAGAGGAACGATTACTGAGAGTTGTTGTCACACTGGGAACCAGAGTGAAGATGGAAATCCCAATGTATGAAGGTAATTTGAATGTATAAGTGGTTCTTGAATGGATAAATGCCTTATATAAATATTTTTATTATGAGGAGATTGACAAGGAGAAGAAAGTAAAGCATGGTGTGACCAGATTGGAGGGACATGTAGCTTTATGGTGTGACGAATTGGAAGCTAACAGAAGGAGGATAGGTAAGCCCAATATTAAGAGTTAGGATAGGATGATAGATAAACTTAAGGCTAAATTTGTACCCAAGGATTATCAGTTGAATATGTTCTCAATATTAAAGAACCTGAGACATAAAGGTTTCTCAGTGAAAGAATATACTGAATAATTTCATAAGTTGAATATAAGAGTAGGACATAAGGAAAATGATGAAGAGAAAGTTGCTAGGTATATCAATGGGTTGAGGTATTAAATCCAAGATGAGATTAGTTTAGTGACAATGAGGACTGTATAAGATGCTTATCATGTAGCCTTGAAGGTAGAAGAAAAATTGGCAAGAAAGAAGAGTTAGGAGAATAGGGTAAAGAATTCAACCCAAGGGAAAGGAACCGCGAGAGATAAGTTTTAGAAGACAAAGGAAGAAGCTAGTAGCTCTAGAAATTAGATAGCTAGAGGATGAGGCTTTAGAGGAGGAGACTCTAGAGGAAGGAGACATTTTCCAAGAGGTAGAGGAAGAGGTAGAGGAGGATAGTTTAAGTGTTATTCTTGTGGGAATACATGACATATGTCTTGGGAATGTCCTGAAAAAAAAATGTAGGTTTTAGAGAAGCTGACGTTGTTGAGGCTCAACAAAAGACTGTAGATATAGAGACAAAAGAGGAATCTATTGAAGAAGGGAGATCACTTATGATGAGAAAATCCCTTGTGAAGCCAAAAAAGGAGGTGCAATATCCAACACAAAGAAAGATTTTGTTCATAAATTCTTGCAAGTCAAAGGATAGAGTATGAATGGTAATCATAGACGGTGGAAGCATTAACAATTTAGTGTCCATAGAAATGATGGAAAATCTAGAGTTGGAGACGACACCACATATAAATCTGTATAGGGTATCGTGGCTACAAAAATGGCATCAAGTCATGGTAAGTAGACAAAGTAAAGTTGAATTTAATATTGGTAGTTATAAGGATGAAGTTCTATGTGATGTCATACCTATGGATGTTTGTCTTGTTCTGTTGGGGAGGCCATGGAAATATTATAGGAATTTCATACATGATGGGAGAAAGAGTACACATATACCCTTGAGAAAAATGGGTGTATACAAATGTTGTTGCCATTGCAGGAAAAAGGAGTCAAAGAGGAGGATAGTCCGAGTATAATCCTCATGAGTGGGAAGGAGATCTTGAAGGAAGTTGAGAAAGATCAGGAAATGCAATTTGTTGTTATAGGTAAGCCGAGAGCTATCCTTACAAATACTTCCATGAATTATTTGCCTATTGAAATTTAGAAATTACTGAATGAGTTTGTTGACATTGTGGTGGATGAGTTTCCTCACACCTTTCCACCCATCAGACGTATTAGCCATCATATTGGCCTTATTCCACGTGCAATTTTTCCAAACAAAGAAACATATAAGTTGACCCCTCAAGAGAATGAAGAGCTCACGAAGCAGGTCCAAGAGCTATTGGAAAAAGGGTTGATTAGAGAAAGATTGAGCCTGTTTGCAGTACCGACTATGTTGAGTCCAAAGAAGGATGGTGGTTGGATAATGTGCACATATTCTAGAGCTATCAACAAGATAATCATCAGGTATATATTTCCTTTACCCAAAATGGATGATTTGATGGATTGTTTGAGTGGGGATAGTTATTTTTCCAAGATAGACATGAAAAGTGGTTATCATAAGATAAGGATGAGAGAAGGGTATGAATGGAAAACAACATTCAAAATGAATGAAGGGCTATATGAGTTGTGTGTTATGTCGTTTGGCTTAACCAATGCTCTAGGCACATTCATGAGGTTGATGAATGATGTACTCAAAGATTTTATTAAGAAGTTTGTAATTGTTTATTTGGATGATATCCTAGTCTATAGTAAGACTAAGGAGGAGAATTTGAGACACTTGAATATAGTGATGAGAATATCGCAACAAGAAAAGTTGTTGATAAATTTGAAGAAGTGCTCTTTTATGAAGATAGAACTTGTATATTTGGGGTTTGTGATTTCATCAAATAAATTGAATATGGATCCAGAGAAGTTAAAATCTATAAAGGAGTGGCCTTCTACAAGAAGTGTGTTTGAGGTAATAAGTTTTATGGGTTAGTGAGTTTTTACAGGAAGTTCATCAAAAATTTTAGCAGTATATGTGTACCCAAAGTGGATACTGTAAATAAAGAACATGGATCTTTTGACTGAACAAAAGAAGGTGAGAAAGGATTTAAAATATTAAAGGATAAGATAACAAAACAACCCATCTTAATTCTACTAGACTTTAGTAATACTTTCCAAGTCAAATGTGATGTGAGTGGAGTGTCCATCGCTGCAGTTTTAAGTCAAGATGATAAGCATGTTGCTTATTTGAGTGGGAGGTTGAATGATGCTAAGAGGAAGTATTCAAATGATAAGGAATTTTATGCTATAATTCAATCTTTGAAAAAGTGGAGACACTATCTTATCCCAAAAGAGTTTATTATGTACACTAACAATCATGCTTCATAGTTTATAACTAGAAAAGAGAAGTTGAATTAGAGACATGCCAAATGGATAGAATTCTCACATAATTTTACTTTTGTCACTAAGCATATTAGTGGGAATGATAACAAAGTTGTAGATTCTTTGAGAAGGAGATGTTTGATCTTGCAGGAATTCCAAGTGGATACATTGGGGTTGGAACACCTCAAGGAAATGTACAAGGAAGACCCATACTTCAAGGAGGCTTATGAAGCTTGTGAAAATCCTTTGATTAGGGATAGAAGCTCAAGGATGGAGTACCTGATCTAGGAAGGCTTGTTATTTAAAGGGAGTCAGTTATGTATCCTGAAATGTTTGATGAGGGACAATTTTCTTATGGAGAAGCACAATGGAGGATTGTCTGGACATTTTGGCCATGATAAGACATATCCACAGTTGATTTCTTCTTACTAATGGCTAGGCATGAGATATGATGTGGAGAATTTTGTGGAAAAATGAAAAATTTGCAAATATGCTAAAGGGAATCAACATAACATAGGACTATACCAACCATTTCCTATTCCAAACAGGCCATGGGATGCTATAAGTATGGATTTCATTATGGGATTTCCAAAAACCTAGAGGGGGAATGATTCATTTTTTGTGGTAGTTGACATATTTTCGAAGATGGAACATTTTATACAATGTCACAAAACAAGAGATGCTACCCACATATAAAATTTGTTTTTCAAGGAGATTATGAGATTTCATTGATTGCCTAGGAGAATAGTCTCAGACAGAGACAGAAAAATTGTAAGATGCTTTTGGAGGACATTGTCATTTCACCAATATTTAATGTAGTAGACTTATGTCATTATAGGATGGATGGCATATGAGAATCAAATGATCAAGATGAATTCCACTGGATGCAACAGATGCCCACAACAGAGAAGCTCTAGATAGAGAATATTTTAGAACAGAGGATTACTAAGAAGACCAAGAGGAAGGTTTATTATGGATACTTAGTCAAATAGAAGAACCATCCAATAGAATATGCTAGTTCGTTAACTGAAGAAGACATTCAGAAATATGGAAAGGAGGTTGAGGATATCATGGGTAGGAGTCTGTGGATATTTTGTCTAGGGGAGTATAATGCATAAACATCATTGTCATCATTCAATGAGGTGTGGTGGAAGATGACTCAACATACAGTGCAACGCGCATTAACTAGTTTGGATCCAAAGGAAGGTGCATCATATAAATTTTGAGACCTGTGTAATTAGATATCCTTTGAGACCTAAATACTAGAGCCATTATATGTACTCCATAAAGTTTTGATTTTCTTTACTGACTGTAGGATTGTATAGATTTTTAGCATCGACTCATATCTAAATTGTAAATGGGAATTTACTGTAATAATCTTAGTGATAGCAATGTCTTTAATAAGATGTGAAATAACTAGATCAACTTGGAGGGAAGGATCGAGAAGCCAATTCATGTATAAATTAATGACATCTAAGATGAAATTAAGTGTTTTTGGAATAAAAAGATATTATGTTGTTATGTTTCTGTATCTATGTGAATGTTGTATATTTACTGAATGATTTTTTTATTCTGTTATAAGTTCCAATTGTTTCTCTACTGAGAATCACAGAGTGCAAGGTGTGCACAATGCCCACGCAAGGAGTACAGAGACCAAACCTTCAATAGGTTCAGATGCTTACGAGAGACAGTGCAAGGTCTGCATAGAGTAAGTGAAAGGAGTGTGCAAGTGACTTTTAAAAGTCCCAAGCTCAGTAAAGTCAGTTCAAGGAATGCTTCGGCCCATAAAGTCTAAGGGGTTAAATCTCAAGAGAGATGCACAAGTGTGCGCCAGGGTTCACTTCATCAAAGAGAACGAAGCTTAGGAGAGATAAAGAGGTACATATTTCCCTGGTGGAACCCTTAGAATCCTCGAAAATCATTTTGGAAAGGAATTGGTGGGCCATATTTTGTGTTGGAACCTAACTTAATAGTAGAACATTTATTCAACCCACCTAAAAAAATATCATTTGTTAATCAAGGGAGGAGTGTCAGTCGTAGATATATAAGCCCTTTGGTAGTTCGGATATTCAACCTTTGGGTCTTTAAATATAGTTGTTCAAAGTGAAATAACCTTGGATCCCTAGAGTTCTAGAGTGATGATGAACTGTTGATCACACAGGAGTGAGAACCGTTGGATCCCCGACCCTTTGGAGCTCAGAGATTCGACAGTCTAAGTGATTTTGGTCAATTTTGTGCAGAGCGGAAAGTCCCTCGAAACCTAGAGTCCCAAAATCCTTGTCAACCGTGGATTGTGCAAGGAAGGTGGATCCCCATCCGTTTTCCAATTGAGCCTTTTTTCCAGCATTTGGAAAGGTGGTGGGATAGTGCAAGGACCCACACTCATCGGTTAATATAACTTTATGACTGAATTCGGTTGGTAAAGACTCCAACACATATTGAGAGGATAGTTGTTTGTAGCAATTTATCCCAGAGCCTCGAAGTCCCGGAGCACCAGAGTGACTTTCTAATAAGCGCTTGGTTTTAGCCTGTGGTTATGTGCATAGCCTCGCTAAAGGAAAAGAACCCTTGGTAACAGAAAAATTTCACGCAACATTATGGTGAAGGGCCTGTGGTAAAGAGTCCATGGGTTTTGAAAGGACCCATGAGCCACTTCATCACCTGTGAATCTCGATCCTAGACCGAGAAGTCATGCCCACCCAGAGGGGTTTGCATCACTCATCTATAATCTTTTTCTCCTTATAGTAAATTTTATTTGCAAGAGGATTTCAAATACTTAGGGTTTATCCACAAACTAAATGGATATAAAAAAGGTGATTGGGGATGGTTGTTGGGAAATATAAAGAACATAACCCAATATTGTGGATGGGTCCCATTGACAATTCAAGGCAATGGAGCCGAAAATGAAATTTGTTTCAAAGATATATTGTGGAACTTCCCTAAACTTGCAATCATTGGAACAATTCTCTTTTCCTCTAGGTTCACACAACTACTCCGTTGGGACACCAATTCTTATATGTAATAAGAATAGATATGTCAATTTGTTTGTACAACTCTACCTTAGCTAGTTCAAAATCCGATATTGGTTCTTTCATTGAGGAAATTAAGTATGATCTCTTTACCCTTTTAATATACTATTAACTCCTTCCAAGGAGACCTCGTCAAGAACTTGACCTCATGATCAGTTTGGTAAAGGATTTATATCCACTTGTAAACAGTTTGGACAAAGAGATTGAGTGTAAGGTAGTGTTAGTATTTTGTTTATGTTAGGTTGGAAAACAAATTATTACTAAATAGTCCATCCCTTTTACAAAAATGAAAGGTAGGTTTTTCCATCACAAACTTGCTTTGAACAACCAAATATAGTATCAAAGAATAGTGAGAAAAATGATGTTGATAAAGAACTACATATACTAAAAGTTATGTCAATGAAAAAGTTGTTTTTGAGCTGGAAATCATGGAGGTTATGTGATAACATCTTCCTTCATTGTGATGGTAACATCATTTATGGGTTTCTATGATTGTTGTCTTTGTGATACATTTTTATTGATAAGTTTATCATCTCTTGTTGAAAGATAGATTCTACATTATTAAGACTGACTATCTAAGATGATCCAAAAAGATTACATTACCGAGACTTATTATATAAAGTGATACCGGAAAATAAATGTAATAGTGAGTTCCTCATATAGGGTCACAAATATTTTTGTTATAAAATATTTTAGTGCAAAGTAGTAGGAATGAGCCTATAGTTTGATTAGCCAAAGGTCCCGAAATCGTTGCTTAGAAAAATACATATTCCCAACACAAACCATTTGTGAGCCATAGTTCTAGGGAATAGTTCATGTTAGTCAAAGTTCCTGTGGTGATAGTTCCTTTTTCAATCAATATCTTTGACTAATGAGAACTATCGTAAAGGAACTTTGTCCAACAAAGAAACTATGACCTTCATTTGTTAGTTGTAGTTCTAGGGAATACTTCCTATTAGTCAAAGTTCTTGAGATCATAGTTCCTTTGTCAGTCAGGAACTATGACAAAGGAACCTTGACCGACAAAGAAACTATGCCCTTTATTTTTCAATCGTAGTTATGGGGAATAGTTCCCATTAGTCAAAGTTCCTAAGTTCATAGTTCCTTTTTTATTTAGGAACTATGACTGATTGGAAACATGAAGAAGGAAATTTGATAGACAAAGGAACTATGAACTCATTTATCGATCATAGTTCCATGGAATAGTTCCTATCAGTCAAAGTTCCAGTGGTCATAGTTCCTTTGTCAATCAAGCACTATAACCACTAGAAATATAATGAAGGAAATTTGACCGACAAAGGAATTATGAACTTCGTTTGTTTTCCGTAGTTCCATGGAATAGTTCTTGAGGTCATAGTTTGTGAAGGATAAGAACTATGACCAAAGGAACTTTGAATAAAAAAACAACTATGACCTTTGTTTGTTTGTCCTAGTTCTAGGGAATAGTTCTTGTCAGTCAAAGTTCCCGAGGTCATAGTTCCTTTGACAGTGAAGAACTCTGACTAATAGAAACTATGACCAAAAAAACTATGACAAATGAGCCTTCATTGACAAAGGAACTATGTCCTTTGTTTGTCATTCATAGTTCCAATGAATGGTTCCTTCATTTGTCAATTGTAGTTTTCAAGAATAGTTCTCGGGAATAGCTCCTAACGAACAAAGGAGCTATAACGTGAGAAACTTCGACTAATATGAGTTATTCCCTAGAACTACAACCAACAAAAAAATTCTATAGTTCCTTTTTCATTCAATTTTCCTTCACCATAGTTCCTATGGTCATAGTTCATGATTAACAAAGGAACTATGATCTTGGGAACTTTGACTAATAGGAGCTATTCCTTGCAACCATGCTCGATATAGAAGGGATAGTTCCATTTTCATTGAAATTTGTGTAACACTGTCTAGCAATGAAAGAGGTGAAAACCTTAGTGAAGGACTTACTTTGATCTAGATCATGCACCAAGAAATCCCCTACTTATTCTCTTCCACTCTAATATTGTTATTCCATAATTCCAAAGAGAAGGTCCAAGGAGGATAACTTGTGGGTGGTTCCTACACCTTCCAATCCTTCCATGATAATAACTAAGTATCATGATTGGTGCATATTGATATTGATGAGTGTTATATTACCAATCATGATTTCCATGGCACCCGACCTTTCAATGAAGACCCTAGATCATGGTGAGGAAAGAACCCGAGTAGAAAAATTCTACGATGATTGGATTGGTCTTCCTTGGACTTGCAATAAATTCCCCTTGAACTCTTTCAAGGTCATCATCCAATGGGAATCTCAACGTCCCATCAGTTCAAAGGAAGGAATTTTACTAAGAGTTCACCAAAGAAGGCTAGGTGTGATATGTTTTGAATAGTATGAGAAGTGATTTCCTATATTCTTTCCCCTTCAAGAGACAACATTTAGGGAAATCTTGAAAAGTCACTTCATAGGAAACCCATTCTAGTGTTGAATAAAAACCCTTCATTTGAAAACATGTGAGAAGACCCAACACAACTTTTTTGTTGAACAAATATATTTCCTTTCCAAGCATCGAGTACCACCTCTTATAAGTGGAAAATGAATTTGTCATAGAATTCATCTAAAAGCTCCTTCCAAAAATTGACTAAGAACACACACACTAAGATTAAATTCTACACACTAAAAAATGCTATATTTAGATTATTTTAAACCTCTCAAAATTTGCAAGGAGAGTTCAGGTGATAAGTTTAAGTCTTTATTAACATTACTAAGCTTTTAAAAATTATAAAAATACCATTAAAATTTAAAAAAAAAATACTATTTTTCTGACACAAATTTTCTTATACATTGCCA
>SNQJ01S0012357.1:237492-315050 GCA_010110895.2 Picea sitchensis | reverse complement strand
GAAAAATGACAAAATAAGACAACTATTTGAGACCACATGACAACGACTAAAAGATTTGATAAATCATTCATGTATTGGGACATGCTTATATCCCAACAGGTCTCCTTGATATTTACTTGTATAGATGTGGTCAAAGATAAATTTCAAGATAAACATTACAATAATATCCCCGTAATGTTTATTTTGGTAGGAAACATAATGATGACCACAACTTGACCATGATGCGGTGCATATAAGTTCTCAATAGAGACTCCAAGTTTATAGGTACAACCTCTAACATATTTTCACATGAACCTATTAAAAATGACAAAGAAAATAATAGTTAAACAACGATTAATTTATAATGGTAGCATCCAAAACACTTTCATATAAACCCCTTTAGAATCAATGAAGCAAACCCAAGTTTAAAAGAGCATTTGCACAAATTGTTGGTATAGAGAACCAAATCTCATACTGTTGTTGAAAACCAACATAAAACATGGAAAAGAGCACGTTGATGTTGAAATTGATATAAAAAAGATGTTATTATGATAAACATTGATTAACAATGTTGCAAGACATAAGAAACTTGTAACACTAGGGTTGCAACCTAAGTTAGAGAGCACAAGATATAATTGGAAGTGTGTTTACAAGATGGAATTTATAATAAAAGCACACCATGAAGACGAATTAAAGTTGAGTTTATGGTAGGACATTGTGGTATTTAAATAATTTAAGTTGTAAATATACCTTCTCCACAAAATGATTAACTCACAATTTTTTATTATATTTTTTTGAAGACCCATTTTAGATCTCAAAATTCTTCTAATGAGATTAATTATTCAATAAAAAACAATGTAAAGTAACACTTTTACTCTTGACTTAATCAAAATAATTGATATGCACATTCACAAAGTTCTAACTTATGCTACACTTTCATAAAATATTAGTGGGCCATAATAACAATGTTCAACCATTTCCAATTTCCCATCATGCCATACTCTTTGTGCTCCACTAATGTTAATATTTTAACAAAACAATAATTTATCCCCAGTTATAAATATTTGTAGCTCTATTTCAATCTCCACATCATTGTACAAGCTAAGTGAAAATTTAATATTTCATAGAAATAATGCATCATAATTTATACGAGCAATCATTATGAAAATACTAAAGGTTTACGACACCTCAACTTAATTCAATTGTATATTTGAGGGTGAGTACATGAAGTTCATGGATGAAAAAAGTAGAAATGGGGTCAAAAGTAACACACACTTGTAGGAACACATGCATGTTCCTAATCCTATAGGTTTGGCAAGGATTGAATCTCCAACAAGCTTTCAATGTAGGTTCATTGACAAGAAAGCGCACATGTTCCTATTATGCCCTTTTTTTAAGGACCGCGGGTGTGGTTTGTGCTCATTTTCACACCGTGCCTCATGAATTTTCGACATTGAGAAAGAAAAGAGGAAACGGTAAGAAGGAGAAAATCCAAGGATGTTTCCACCATGTCCATCACAAGAAAGGTATGGTTAATTTTTTGTCATTTCCTTTCTTGGCTTTGCAAAAATAAATAAAAAATAGTCATAGGTTATGGATGTATATCCCAATGGAATGGAAAACTTATTAGCAAGATTCCCTACGGATAATTAATACACATAATTAATAATTGAATGTAAATCTCTCCACACTTTACCAATCTTTTATAGGTTGTTTTCAAGTTCATTGTAAAGATAACACATAGTTTTTCTTTGTTTTACCCAAAATTATGTTAATGATTTTGTTGGGATAAAATAACATTGTTGTTTATAATAACTTAGTCATAAGTCCACTTATTAATTTCCTTATTAAATTGTAGAATATATTACAAAATGGAACCTACTGACAATATAAATTGACCACCAGCAGACCGAGAGAAAAATCCTAACCCACCACAACCATCCAATCTAAACATAGAAATTGATGAGGGGTTGGCTACATTAAGAACACTTGTAGATCAGTTAGGGGCACTGGAGCACCAAGTAGATTGACCTTGACTACTTATTTGGACATCATTGTGAGGTTCATTGCAAGTTTCCAAGGGGAATTGACTTCTATTTCTGAGTATAGGGAAATAATGTTTGAGTACTAGAACACTGGATTTGATAGAAACCAAGTCAAAGACTTGGGTATTTCAAAATAAAAATTATTTTCTATTTTTAGGGATCCTCGAAATGGACAAGAACTACCTATGAAAAAAGAATCCATTTGCACTGACTGATGTATCCATCAAAGGACTAGTAAAAATTGGATGGATAGGTGGTTTATAATTTTTGATAAAACTCCCTACAATAATAGGGAGGTGCCCTTATATTTTTTGAGAAAAAATTGGGAGGAATTTATTTTGGGTCACAATGTCAACTAATTTGACATGGGTTAATACGAGGGGATGGGTCGAGGGTTTGCACAGGACTGAAAGAATTCCATGAGAGATCCCATGTTAGGTCCTCTTCCCCCGAGGAGAAAGACTTACCCCCCTTCCCAACATCCTCTTGTTCCATAAATCTTGTAGTTGGTACATCGATATATTTCATCATTGACCTCGAGCGTAGTGCAACATGGAAGATTTGTTGCACTATAATCTGAGCAGGAGGTGACTAATGATGACATTGATAGGTGTCATAGCTTCACCCTGCACACCATATTTTAGTGACTAGAGGGCACATGGACATAACAATCTTCCATGTGAACCTCACAAATGCTCAAGTTGCAGGTAGACCTACTATGGGCCTATGGAGGCCAGTGGATATCATAGCTTCATGGAGGAGGTTAGTATCTTAACCATCACTATGTTCTTAATCGTTATATATTTATTTTGTATTCTATGTATTTATATCGATATTTTATTGTATGTTGTTTTGCAATTCTTACGTCCATGTAGAAGGCCCTCTACGCCCATGGATGCATCAATGCATATCTCCACCACTAATGCAGTAGTAGAGGCAACATGATTATTGGGTGTACCCCATACATAGGTATGTGTCACATTTGATAAATTCACCATAGTCATTTATTTGTTTTATGGCATCCTCAAATTTTTAATGTATTTGTGTTTCTATAGGATGTGGGACCAGGCGACGTCGGAGAATGTCAATATTGGTTGGACAAGTCACCTTCATCACAGGTATCATGTGTAGAGTTAAATATCGCTTAAATATATATATATATATATGTTTTTGAATTTTAATATTTTCTACTGATAGTTCAATATTATGAATATGTATGCAAGCTACAAACATATTTTCTAGTTATAGTACTATTGCACTCCCTAGGAACCTGGGATATTTTCTGGGTTCGCTTACTCCAAGAGAAGGGATTTCTCATCACTTGTACAACCTATGGGGGTCCATCGATGCCCGCAGCCCCAACATCTATCTTATTCCATGCATCCTCAATGGATTCACCCACATGGCACCCATATGCACCACCTCTTACATTGCATCCATCCACAATGGTTGCACCCTTATGCCACCCACCCCCACCACCATTTCCATCGACCTCATCCATCAAGGCTACCATAGTAGAGATTTCCTTGGAGAAGGTTGTACATTCGATTGCTTCACTTGCCAACGAATCTCCATCGAGGCTCAAGATATTCACTGTGAGATATTGTGTTGATAATAATTTTCTATGTAGATCATGAATTTGATTTTACACATATTTTTTTAATTTTTTTGATTTGATCCTTGTAACTGATGCAAGGTGGCATTATTGAGAGTTTGTGTTCATGGAGGAGGGTAAGACCCCAATGATTTTCAGTATCATAAATGGTGAGTTGTCTTAGATTAAATTATAAAGTATCATTTTGTATGTCTTTTAATTCATCAAGGAAAATAATTTATAACAATGATTGTTCTTTGTGCAGTCTCTGGAGAGACAAAGCACACCGAGGCCCATAACCACTCGAGGTGCTTCCTCAAGCAAGAGAAGAAATATAGATTTTTCAGGATGCTCATTAGGGTGGCGATGGTGGCAGTGGTCAATGATTTACCAATTACTCTCATTTTGTATATAGGTCATCATATGGTTGTCTTCCATGTTAGGGCACTTGTTTCCGTTTTGTATATTGGGCACGAGGTGCCATTTTGTAAAAAATGTACAATTTAGAAAATGTTGAATATATATATATATATATATATTAAAAAAAATTATTTCAAACTTGTAAACCAATAAACTTATAATCTCAAGTCCACAAATCATAAATATATTAATTTTCTATATATAGTACTGGTTACTTGACTTAAAGACCCCAAAACTAGTAAAATTTAACAAAATATTGAATTAGTAGTATACACTAAATAAATTTTGAGGAAACAAATGTGACTTACCTAAATGGTGCTGACAATCATACTAAATCCAAGAAATACTTCATATATGGGTAGTGCATGAAGATCCAAAGTTCTACATTTTAATTACCATGTTTAAACAAATCAAATAACTATGATAATCATAAACATATAACAATAAAAATAATGTCCAACAACACATAAATAGATCCAAATGTATACATACCAAATGTCTATATCATTCTAACTAAACGCAACAAATATTAAGCAATGAATCACTAACATAAGTAAAAATCAAAATTCTAACCTTCTAAGGAAAAAATATAGGTTACTACATTTACAAATCCCTAGAACACCACTACGAACTAAAATAGACCAATCCCTCCTTGCATGTCTTGTCATGTAGCTTCCCATTTTATCCTATACAACAATAAATATAACTTTCCATAACATTTTGAAAGGAAAAATTCAAATCAAAATGTGGATTGCAATGAAACAAGAATATAAAAAAAATAAACCTTTCTCATCCCAAGAAATAAAAAACTTTTTTTCTAGGGACATATAACTTAACTTTGTATCACAAAGTTCCTTTCCATCCAATGAAGTGTTTATGACATTTTAAGTCTAGGTGAAAAATTTTGCATGACTTGCCAAGCCATGCCATACCTTGAGTTTCCATGCCATGTCGTGCCTTTCCTTCCTAAGCCATACCATGCATTGTCATGCCATGCCATTGCATGGATTTCCTTTTCATGCCATGCCTTACCTTTTCATGCCTTGCCATGCATTTCCATTCCACGTCATGCCATGCCCTGCCTTGTCATGCAATGAATTGGCTTTCCATTCATTCTCTTTCCTTTCCATTCCATTCCATGCCATGCCCTTCCTCGCCATGTCATTCCTTACCATGCAATTTTGTGCCATGCCTTTCCTTGCCATGACATTCCACGCCATGAAAATCCACGTCTTTCCAAGCCATACCATGGCATGTCTTTCCCTACCATTTCATGCCTTTCCCTTCCATGACATGCCATTGCAGGCCTTTACTTTCCATGTCATGCCTTGTCATTCCATTCCATGGAATGCATTTCCTTGTCATGCTATGCCATTCTATGACTTTCCATGGCATGCCTTGCCTTCCCATTCCATGCCATTTCTTTCCTTTCCATGCCATGGTATTCCTTATCTTGTCTTGCCTTTCCATGACATGCCATTGCATGCCTTTCCTTTCCATGTCATTGTCATTACATTTCCATTCCATGCCATGCCTTGTCATGCCTTTCCAATCCATTACATGGCATGTAATTTCCATGCCATGCCATTTCCTTTCCTTTCCATGCCATTTTCATGCCATTGGTATGCCTTGCCAATCCATTCCATTTCCATTCCATGCCATTTCCATGCCTTTACAAACCAATAAATGATATTAACTAAGTTCAAACAAGTCAATGGGAAGTCCCAAACACCACAAATCAACAAGGAAACTCTAGTTTTTATAAAACTTGTGATTAAGATGTTTAACTTCAAAAATATGACAAGTTACAATGGGACCAATATAACATCCCTTCAAACAAGTAATCATGTAAAGAAAGGGGGATGCAAATTCAAGCCTAAACTAGGGTTTAGATAGCGAATGATTGTTGAAATGGAAGAGGGAACATAACAACCCTATAATATTGAAGACATCAAGCCCTAAAGGGCTGAAAATTATGACAAAAATGTAATAAACGGTGTGAAGGTGTATTCTAAGGGTGAAATATGACAATTGAACCCTAGATGTCAAGCTAACAAGGTTGTAAAGTGAGGTCAATTCCAAATATAACCATGAAATTGAGGGTTTAAAGACAAGTTTAATTCAATAAGAATACGCGATAACATGCAATATCACCACTTTGATAAAAAAAATATTCCATACATTAAATAAATAACCATCAATGACTTAGAAAGAGTACTTACTAGGTAACTCAATGGTCATACATGAATTCCTAACCATAAAATCATCCACAAAACTTGAAACAAAAACCCAAGGTATATTCATAGTTTTGAAACATGGATTATCATAGTTAATAGGATTTACATAAAAAGGGATGCCACTAAATAGGTTTATGTTCCATCCTTATGGTGTAGTCTCATTATACTATTGATCCATAATTTATTTTGAAATGCATGGAAAACAACATAAGTTCAAGGCCTTATTGATCCATTTCTTTCCTTTCCATGCCATGTATTTCCATACCTTTCCTTGCCATGCCATGTCATTCATTTCCTTGCCTTGCAATGCCATGAAATGCCTTTCCTTGCCATGTCATGCCTTTCCTTTCCTTTCTATGAAATTCCATGTCATTCCTTTCCTTTCCATGACATGCCATGCCTTGACATGCCTTACTTTTCCATGCCTTGCATTGCCTTTCCTTTGCATGCATTTCCATACCATGCCATGCCATGTTGTAACATACCACTCTTGCGTGAACTGAGCGGACTTATTCTTTGAGGAAACTTGCGTGCAAGTGATCCAGTTCATTATACGATTGGTTGTTTTGATTATGATTATGAAATGTTGTGGATCTAATGATATGTTATTTTTTCTATATTTACATCGAGAAGTGATATTGATTGGGTTGTCTTGAGTGTGCAGGAATATGGACATTAGAGGATGTCGATGACATCGATGGATATCCTTCGACTATGGATCGATTCATGGAGTGGATTTTTATGGTTTGAATTCTCTTGATATTATAGATGTGACGTATGACTAGATATTATGATGTTGTTTTTTATAGCTGACTTATTTCGTTGATGAAGGGGGCTGACAATAACTTTCCAACCAAGATCACATTTGGAGTAAAAGGGTCATGCACGACAACCAGAGATATTGAGGGAGAGGTGTGGAAGTAGCACTGCCACACTCTACTAGCACTCCCGTTGTGGCTCGAACTATAGGTTAACGATTACCTAGTTCGAGAAGACCAGTGATACCATGAGGGAAGACTGCGATAGTGCCTCACAATGATTCTAAGGGGCACACAATAAGGTAGGGTCCTTATTCCTTAGAGGCTCTTAGTCTCCCATAAGATCACTTGACGGAGTATTGACTCCAGGGGTTTGACATCTACCAAATTCAGTCAAGAGGTGAGTGGCACCCTTGGAGCACGTAGTGTGTCTTGAAGGGCACATCGCGCAAACAAAACGAAAGGAGGTGACGGGAACCCTTGGGGCATGTAGTGTATCTTGAAGGGCATGTCGCGCAAATAAAACAAAAGGAGGTGAGTGGCACCCTTGGAGCATGTAGTGTGTCTCGAAGGTAACGTCGCAATTTTTTTTTAACTATGGTAAGTTAATAAACCTAGTGCCTAGAAAACTATGGCTCCTTAGGACCTGGTCAGACTTAAAATGAATGATGTGATGAGTAAAGTTTAATAACAAATTTTCCCTTAAGAATTGTCGCCAAACCCAGTGAATTTAAAACCTAGGTCTAAGTAGAACCTTTGAAAAAAAAAAAAACTAATTAGACATGTAACAAGAAGGGGTAAAGAAAATTCAAATATTAATAACTAAAGTAAAATTTTAATCGAGGATTAATTTATTAAAATGGTAAATTGTTGTCTTTGTCAAAACTTGCTAATTCTGAACTTACTTAAAAAGGGGAACTTAAAGAAAAGGGGAAACTTAAAGAAAAATAGGAATGTCTAACTTAGTAAGGAATCTATCCATTGGAACTTTAAATTTGTGAAATCGACTAGGCTTTAAGTAAGGCGTAAGTCATTTAAGAATTGTAAGGTAATAAAGGGACACCAAGGAGCATTTTTAGGAATTCTTTTAGGTGGGTAAGGGAAATAGGAAAATTAATTAATTAATAAAATTGATTTTTTGGTGCAATTAAGAGATCAGGTGACATGTGTACGGGAGAGGTTTGTCCTAATTAAATTTAATAAAAATAATCTAATGAGGGTTTGGGAAACTAATCACTAGAAAACTCTATAAAAATGATGGCCAAGGAGGAATTTGATCAAGTTTGGTTTGTGTAAGGTTTTCATTGCTGGAATTTTATCTTTACTAAATTTCTCTTGTGGGAGTTGCGATACCCAACTCGGGTAACGAGTGGTAGCTTTACCTTGTGAGGTGAGCTGATAGCTAGCATTCTCTTGTATTGTGTGCATGGCCCCTTTGCAGCTCGATGTCTTAGGGGGGAGAAGAGTACCACTAGTGTTGGCTGTGAGGTACCAGTGAGGTCTCAATGGTTGGAAAACGAGATATGGACAGAGCGCAAGCGCAGGATAATGACTTCGGTTTCTTTGCCTTCAGATACGGTACGCAGGTGCCAAATTTTATTGGTAATTTAGTTAAAATTTCTATGTACATTGGTAAATTAGTTAAAAAAAATTGCACGATATTATGTCCTACTCTTTTGATTAAATGGTTGGGTTTGTTTTTACGAAGTCATGCAGGTATTGATGAAGTTTACTTCTTGTTGCTTCAGTGTTATTTTTAACTAGCTCCCTAATTGTGAATCTCAGCGTTGCAAGCTACGTTCTGCTATCCCTTAGTAGCCTCTAATCATCCATGCTGCCACTGTGTACTCTGATAGAGATCCCTGCAATGTACCAAGGCATTACAAGCCGTCAGCATGTAACTCATGCTAAACAACTATGTAATCTCATGTTCTAATAAGTTGAAAATAAATATACAATCTTGCCTCGAACGCTGAGTTTTAAACGTAATCCCCTCAACAATGAAATCTGATCCTTCTACTATCACTATGCTGTAGTCAATGTCCCAAGCTTACTTTCGCTTTTATCATGAAAATAATTATGAACCAAAGTCTTTCTTCCATAGCTGAAAAAAAAAAATTGTACATCACTAAAAGCATTTCCAATACCTGTTGTTTAATAAGAGTATTGCTTGTGTTATCCCAAGTTAACACAATTTCTTCTGCTGGACGAGATGAGATTCCATGGAGTGTGATGAGATTCTTGTTGAGATATTATGGACGATTTTTCTGTAAAATCTAGACTCAATATCGATTATTGTTCGCTCGTTTTGGTTATCAGGGACTTTTCATCAATGATTCATTAGATTTTCATAATTCGGATTCTGAGAATAATTGCAATTTAAATAATGTAAAAATGATCTCACTCACAATTGAATTGTCATATTTTGAATTGACTGTGATAATTACTTAGAAAAAAAATCTATTGTTATGAACACCAAAGCAACCTTTCCACTCCTTCACCTTCACCGTAGTGACTTAAGCCTCAACTATGTTGGAGAGGTGACCCAACGTTCCACCGAGTGACATCTAGATCATTGATTGGGGATTCGTATTCTTAGTAACAGAAAATGGCAGGAACGATTCAATTATCCAACGAATTGACATCATTGTGTATGACAAAGAATGGCAGGAGTGAATTTAATACTCTTAGTTTATAGTTGTTTCATGGTAACGCTGACTTAGTTGATTTCCTGTTTGTGGATTTTTAATTAGCCAGTGGGGGAATTCCTTTGTTGTTATATTTCTGTGATTTGTGAGAATTCTTGCCGAATTAATTATTTCTATTTCGCAAGTGTATTTATTAAATATTCCTGGTTGTGAATTCTATTTACTGAAAGTTGGCAGAGGTAATTTTTCTAATTCTGAGAATCCCGGGTTTAACATGATTTGATATCATGTTTATATTTACAAGGAGACTTTATTATAAGAACCCAGAGGTCCTAATAATCACCTAGAGATTTTAAATATTTAAGGGTTAGAGCTAGCAAATTTATGTAATTTAGGAAATCGTTATATCATAATTTATTTATTTTACAACAACTAACGGGTAGTATGAATATCATGAACAACCAGTATTAATATTTAAATTGTTTTCGCACTGATGATCATTACCAACGAATGTGCATGATATTAATAAAATGGAAAATATAGTTTAGCATACTTTTAATCTCAATGATTACTAGCGGTGGCGTTTTTCCTAGCTGGCGTGTATAAAAATAAGGGCACACTTCACAATGTTGTTCATAAGTCTCCCAGCCACACACACCTTACACAAGTTGTTTCCTTAATGTAAAGCGTGATTATTTCGGTCAGATTTGGTGATTGTCTCAAGGGTCGGATGCCTAGAATTATGTCTTTAATTATGCAGGTTGATTTTACCCAAATTTCCACTTGAATATCTGGTATACAAAAAAAAAAAATGATATATATATATATATAAAGACATAAAAATTAAATAACTTTGAAAGGAAAACTTACCCATCTCTCCTCGCTCCACTCAGGGAGGTACAGGCATGTTAGGATCTCTAGAAAAATTGATCTCGGCATAGGGGTAGTCCTCTATTTCCGGAATCTGTTGTGACCACCAGTCAAAAACCTTGTCATCAAAGGCCTCGATGGTCCTCCCTCCCCCTTGTCACAGCAACAACGTTGCCCATATACATAGCGCTATGAGAGAGGCCTTATGCCCTCGTATAGTCTCTCTAGGACTGAGACTAGGTACCCTCTTGAAGAAAAAGGAGCACAAAATAGTCCCAAACCCGAAGTTACGGTGCTTCCATTTTCGACACTCTTTTAGCTCTCTCTTCATGCAATCCAGCATGGTGGTACTCCAGTCGAAAATACGTGCATTTAAGAACTATACTACACAATGCATGTGCACCCAAGAAGCCTGATGCAAATCCACATATCTAGTGATCTACCCAATGAGTAGAAATATCACTTTTAGTGATAGGTTGTTGATCTTATGAATAGGCACCTGAGAACCTACTTTCTCAGTACCAGCCTTGCAATGAAGTCCAATCAACTCCTTGATGTTGTGATGCCCGGAAGGAAGAGTATGCAAGTGATTGGGTCCAATCTCCTCAAGAGACTAGTTAGGAAGTAAATATCTTCAGTCGTTGGAGTCAACGACTTCCCCTCGAGCATGAATGCCTCTACGTCAGGATGCCACCAATCTACCAATTCATTTAGAAACCTGGGTTGTTCCCTCATAAAAAGACACTGGAATAACTTTAACAACCTCGCAAACAACGATAGCAGTAGGGTCCTTAGAGACCAAAAATTCAATGTCCTCATGATCCCTCTCTCTCCAATGAACATACATCCTACAAAATGACAAGTGGATGGAGAGTTAACTCTTGTTTTTTTATTTGTTTACTTGGTTGAGTGTGTACGCGGGTTGTCTTGAGGACAGTCACATGTGCACGTGAGAAAATTAGCTTATGCCCACGTGTACACATGGGTTGTGATTGGACAGCCCATGTACACGTAGGGACGACCTCTTTAAAGGTCAACGTCCCCCCAAAACACAAAAATAAATGCAAAAATGAAGAAGTAAATGCAAGAGAGGTTAGTGTGTACTTACTTGGTCCAAACGGAAGTTCGTTTCATGCACTGAAGCTCCCAGAACAAAGTATTTTAATAGAGGGTGTTTTTTGAATTTTGGTCAATTTTGAATTTACAATGGTGATAATGAGCCGCCAACTTTCTATTTATAGACTTTTTGGCCCCTTTTTGTCATTTTTTGGATCCTTTTTTTTCATTTTTTCTAGATTGAAAATCATTTACTATGGTTCTTGAGTTTCTCAGGGGATGTTACGATAAGTGTTACTTTAGGTATTTAGTAAGTTTCTCGAGAGTTGGGTTATTTTTAAAGGTCTTTTGGTAAAAAGTCATTTTTCCAACTTTGTGCATATAAGATAGGATTCCACCTCCACTTGTTGCACCTCGTTGTCTTTTTCACTTTGCCATAGGATCAATCCCACCGAATTGCGACAAAAAACCCTCACTCCTTTTCTATAAGTGTCATAATTTAGTGGTAGAGCCTACCTTCACATGGATGCCCTAGGTATATCCTGGTTGCATTTTGGTGTCCTTGTCGTCACTAATGACTATAGGCTCGAGAGTCCTTAGTAGTTTTCCCTGATTACGAGATTGAGACTCATTTTCATGATTCATTATCACTCTTGACCTCACCCTCGGGACTCCCAAAACACAACGGGTCTTCTTTTAAGCCCTTTTCATACCCTCTAAACATCAAAAGATTGTCGAGCGATCTTGTTTCCCTTTACACTCGCTAAACTAAAATTTGAAGGCATGTTTTTCCTGCGCTATTTTACCCCTTTTTCAATCCGAATGGTCAAAAGTACGAACAAAGGTATACTTTAGGAGCCTCGGTTCTCTAGAAGAGTATCCTCGGGTATAATGTTAACCCTTTTTCAGGCCTGAGGGACTAAATTTGAAAAAAAGGAAGCCCCATGGAGTCCATATTTAATCTCTTTTCAGACTCCCTAAAATTGAAAAGATGGTTGAGTGACCTTGTTTCTTCACACTCGTTAAATTGGTCCAGAAGAACATCCCTTACGAAGTCTATAGTTAAGCTATTTTCAAACTCCTTAAATATGAAAATATTGTCGAGTGATCTTGTCTTTGTCACACTCGTTAAAATGATTTTGAATAGACGTATATTCGGTACTAGTTTACCCCTTTTTTGAACCGACTAGAATACCTTCGAAAAACACACCCCAGTGGAGTATCCTTTTACATTTTTTCAGACTCTCTAAAAATGAAAAACCACCAAGCTTACCTTCTCTGGGCTCGTTAAAATTACATCGAAGGACATTATCATTGTGTCTTATTAATTGCATTTTCATTCCCGTGTCTTTGGCCTAATACCGACTCCATGTTGCTCTCAACCGAACCATCTGAAGCATGCCTTATACGCAAGCCTTGTAGCACCTTGCCTTTGCGTCTTGACACCTTGACCCATGGAGGATTTTTCACGAGTGTCCTTTTCCTGCATATGTCCCCTTTCTCTAAGCATCAACGTGTTCCTTGTGCATGGAACTAGTATGTCTGTAACACTCAATCCTCCTTTGTAACATAGCATTCTTTATTCTTTTTCAAGCTTCCTAAAATTATTGAAAAAGACAAAAAAAAATCAAATATACCCCAAAAAGAGCAAGGGAAAGGTATTTTCTTTTTGTTGACAACACAATGAGTCGCCCTTCGACAAAGCACATCCTTTCTTTTGTTCGTCAAGAACTAGGATTCAATATGACCTTAGGAAGTTGTTCTCGCTACATAGACTTGTGTCCTCCTCCATTTGATTACCTTGACAAACATATGGAGAGTTCGCATTGCCTCTTGCATCGTGAACTTATGTCAATGCCATGTTGTCTGAGTCTCATATTTTGTCGTGCTTTCGTCCAAGGGAATTATTACTAAACTTGAGTCAACCCTTCTGCAGTTTGTCTCTTGTCCCCATGCCCGACCACCCCGAAAGATCAATCAAGTCCTTGTTCGAAATCAATGAAGTTCTTTGCCTGATCATCGAGATCCTTTTGTCTATTCCCGACGAGCTGTCGAAGACCTATGGGTAGTGAATTTGTACACTAATATTACACTCCTACCTGAGTTTTAAATATTTCGAAGTTGTTTCTCGAGATCTAAAGACCTCATCTCCAGCCATCAGGCGCCATTGGCTTCTTGAATATGGATACTATGCATGTATATCTTTTGATTTTGAGATGTAGATCAGTTGTTTACTGCTCGCAGCTGCACTTTATATAGTTATATGACATGGATCTGCAGTGTATTTGATTAGAAGCCATGATTTTATTTCATCTTGGGCATGGGTATGCCCACCTCAGTGAAACAAATTGTTATTTTGTAGATGGAACCTCCCGTACTCTGTTCCCAAGGATCACTTGCTTCATACATTGGTGAAGATTTGTAATATATTTTGACCATCAAATGCTTTTATGACCTCACACATTAGGGGGCATCTGTTATAACCCTATCACAGATCATAAATTGCTATCTTTTCCAAGCTATCATTGAATAAGCTCTTCTAAAAATCATTGTTTTGAAGGTGTATGTGCCCTGCACCACTATTGTCCGCATACACACACCTGATGAACCACTACAACCCATGTACACTCACAGAATATCGCAAAAAAATAAAATTGCATAGGATACTAGTTTACAGGTCGTTACTTAATCGTTTGACTACCCATAGCCAGTGACCCCAACCGTTATTATCTCTTCTGGCCTATAAAAGAATGGGTTGGGGTTCCATGTCAAAGGGAAGCATGAGAAGCATAGAAACTCTTCCCATTTCTGTATCCCCCTTTGCCCCAATATTTGACAACCACACTGTGAGTTTGAGCCAGAATTCCCTTTTTCTCCATTGCAATCCCTTGCCATTCTCCTAGAGAGAAGTGAAGAGGAGAAGGAGATGTGGAAGCAGTTGGTGCATTGTGAAGAGGATCCCAGGACCGAGTTTGAGGAGCAGTTTCGGTCTCATATTGTAAGTGACTTTTGTGAGATTAATATAAAGAAGTACTTTTTCCATCCCGCCAAATGATGTCTTAAACTTATATGATTTGTTTACATTTCTTGTTTATTATGTCTAACCCACTAATCCATATGTAGAATGCATGCTTGTAGTTTCTTGTTTGTCTTTTGGTGAATGTAGGTCAGCCTTGGGAGGAGACTTGTAGTCAGGAAACAACTAAGCATAAAGGGATCGACACCGGACGCAGAGTTTAAGGTATGCCTACCGGATCCCTATACCTTGTCTTTTATGTATGATTGTGGGTTAATGTCGGGATAGTTGATAAAAAGTAGAATACTTTAGACAGTTAGCTTTGTCTACATTTTAGAAACCTGTTGTAGTCCGTAGAGGGGTTTTCCCGCTATAGCAGACATCAATGGATCTCCTTGGACTCTCAATTGAGTCAGGGAGTGGACTTTTATGGTTTGAATGTTCTTGATATTACATATGTGACCTATGATTAGATATTATGATGTTGATTGTTATAGTTAACATGTTTCATTGATGATGTAGAATGATGATAGCTTTCCAACCAGACTGATATTTGGTTTAAAGGGGTCACGCATGACAGCCAGAGACATTGAGCGAGAGGTGTGGCAAAAAACCTACCACAACCTACTAGCTCTCTCGTTGTGGCTCGAAATGTAGGTTAACAATTACCTATTTCAAGAAGACCCACGATGCCATGAGGGAAGACTGTGATAGACGCTCATGATTATTCTAAGGGGCGCAGAATAAAGTAGGGTCCTTATTCCTTAGAGGCCCTTAGTCTCCCACAATATCACCTAATGAAGTATTGACTCCAGGGGTTTGACATCTACCAAATTCATTCAAGAGACGAGTGGCACCCTTGGACCACGTAGTGCGTCTTGAAGGGCATGTCATGCAAATAAAACGAAAGGAGGCGAGTGGCACCCTTAGAGAATGTAATGCGTCTTGAAGGGCATGTCGCACAAATAAAATTAAAGGAGGCAAGTGGCACCCTTGGAGCACATAGTGTGTCCTCAAGGGCACGTCACAATTATTTTTTTTACTATGGTAAGTTAATAAACCTAGTGCTTAGAAAAATATGCTTACTTAGGACCTGGTCGGCCTTAAAATGAATGATGCGATGAGTAAATATTAATAAAAATATTTCCCTTAAGAACTGTCACCAAGCCTAGTGAATTTAAAACCTAGTTCTAAGTAGAACCCTTGAAAAAAAAAAAACTAATTAGACATGTAACAAGAAGGGGGTGAAGAAAATTCAAACATTAATAATTAAAGTAAAATTTTAATGGAGGATTAATTTATTAAAAGGGTAAATTCTTGTCTTTGTCAAAACTTGCTAATTCTGAACTTAGTTAAAAAGGGGAACTTAAAGAAAAGGGGAAACTTAAAGAAAAGGGGGAATTTCGAACTTAGTAAGGAATCTAGCCGTTGGAACCTTGTATTTGTGAACTCAACTAGTCTTTAAGTAAGGCGTAATTCATTTAAGAATTGTAAGGGAACAAAGGGACACCGATGAGCATTTTTAGAAACACTTTTAGGTGGGTGAGGGAAGGCAAATTAATTAATTAATAAAATTTATTTTCTGGTGCAACTAAGGGATCGGGTGACATGTGTATGGGGGATGTTTGTCCTAATTAAATTTAATAAAAAGAATCTAACGAGGGTTTGAGAAAATAATCACTAGAAAAATTTATAAAAAGGATCATGGAGGAGGAATATGATCACGTCTGGTTTGCGTAAAGTTACGCTGCTAAAATTTTATGTTCACTGAATTTCTCTTGTGAGAGTTGGGATACCCAGCTTGGGTAATGGGTCATAGCTCGACCTTTTGAGGCGAGCTGGGAGCTAAAATTTTATGGTATTGTGTGTGTGGCCCCTTTGCAGCTCGGGGGGCTCAGGGTGAAGAAGAGTACCGCTGGCATTTTCTGGGAGGTACCAGTGCGGTCTCAGCTGTTGGAAAGCGAGATATGGACAGAGCAAAACTGTGTGACAACGACTTCGGTTTCATCGCCTTCAGATATGGTATGAAGGTGTCAAATTTTATTGGTAATTTAGTTAACATTTCTTTGTACATTGGTAAATTAGTTAAAGTTTTTGTGCATGATCTTATGTCCTACTCTTGTGCTTAAATAGTTGGGTTTATTTTTACGAAGTCATGTAGGTATTGATGAAGTTTCCTTCTTTTTTCTTTAGTTTTATTTTAAATTATCTCCCCAATTGTGAATGTTACTGTTGCAAGCTATGTTCTGCTATCCCTTACTATCCTCTGAGCATCCATCCTCCCATTGTGTACTTTGTTAGTGATCCCTGCAATGTACAAAGGCAGTCCAAGGAATTGACATGTAACTCATGCTAAAACAACTATGTAATCTCATGTTCTAATAATTTTAAAATAAATATACAATCTTGCCTCAGGCACTGAGTTTTAAACGTAATCCCCTCAACAATGAAATCCAATTCTTCTACTATCATTGTCCTGTAGTCAACGTCCCAAGCTTACTTTCTCTTTTATATTGAAATCATTATGAACCAAAGTCTTTCTCCCATAGCTAAAAAAAAACCATACATTACTTAAAGCATTTCCAATACCTGTTATTTAATAAGAGTATTGGTTGTGTTATCCCAAGTTAACACAATTTCTTCTGGTGCACGAGATGAGATTCCACAGAGTGTAATGATATTGTTGTTGACAAATTATGGACAATATTTCTGTAAAATCCAGACTTGATCTCGATTATTGTTTGCTCGTTGTGGTTATCAAGGAATTTTCATCAATGATTAATTAGATTTTCATAATTCGGATTCTGAGAATAATTTCAATTTAAATAATGAAAAAATGATCTCACTCATAATTGAATTATCATATTTTAAATTTACTGTGATAATTACTCAAAAAAAAAATCTATTGTTATGAACACCATAGAAAACTCTCAATTCATTTTCCCTCACCGTAGCGACTGAGCCTCAGCTCTATTGGTGTGGTGACCCAACGTTTCACTGAGTGACAATTAGATCACTGGCTGGGGATTCGTATTCTTGGTAACATAAAATGGCAGGAATGATTCAATTATCCAACGAATTGACAATGTTGTGTATGACAGAGAATGGAGGGAGCAAATTTAATACTCTTTTTTTATAACCGTTTCATGGTAACGCTGACTTGGTGATTTTCTTCTTGTTAATTTTTAATTGGCCAATGGGGGGGGTTCCTTGTTATATTTCCGTGATTTCTAAAAAATGTTGGGAAATTAATTATTTCTATTTCGCAAGTGTATTTATTAAATATTCCTGGTTGTGAATTCTATTTACTGACAGTTGGTAGAGGTAATTTTTCTAATTCCGAGAATCTTGGGTTTAACTAAGCCGAGATTTGATACCGTGTTTATATTTACAAGGAGATTTTATTATAAGAACCTAGAGATCCTAATAATCACCCAGAGATTTTAAATATTTAAGGGTTAGAGCTGGCAGAGTTATGTAATTTAGGAAATCATTATATCATAATTTATTCTTTTTACAATAGTTGACGGGTACTATGAATATCGTGAACAACCAGTATCAATAGTTAAATTATTTTTTCACATATGATCATTACCAACGAACATGTATGGTATTAATAAAATCAAAAATATAATTTAGCATACTTTTAATCACAATGATTACCAACAGTGGCGTTTTTCCCAGATGGTCTGTATAAAAGTAAGGGCACACTTCACAATGATGTTCATAAGTCTCCCAACCACACACACCTTACACATGTCGTTTCCTTAATGTACAACGTGATTATTTTGGTCATATTTGGCGATTGTCTAAAGGGTTGGATGCCTGCAATTATGTCTTTAATTATGCAGGTTGATTTTACCCAAATTTCCACTTGAAACTCACAAATCACTATTTCTTTATTTCCAACTAAAAGGCATTATTTATTTCTAAGTAAATTATTGTATGGTGATTTACATCTCTGACTAATATAGTTAGTTTAGACTAATTAGTTCCTTTTCTAGTGGAAAATAAAAACATATCCTTGCAACTATAGATATATATTATCCTTCAAAAAATTTACATTTTTCTATTCCATATCTAGAATTCTTCAATTTGGTATTAATTTACTAATATGTATATGAGCACTTTTTCAAAAACAATAATTAAAATACTTTATTTAGGTTTGATAAAACCAATTTGTTTCTCTTTTCATAATGTGGTTATTGACTTATATACTTAATCTACTTTTGGTGTTATACTTATTTATTTGTATCTTTACTAAATTGGTTTTTCCGATTGATATAAAGGTAATAGGTCCTCAATGTTTATAAATATTTGGGTGTCTAACTCAAAATTTGCTATAATGAAAAAGATATAAAAGTTGGGCTATAGTTTTGCAAACTACAAACTTCTATACTTTTCGCACTTTCTCTCTTCATTTACAACTTTAAAATATTATCTTTCAGTAATAATGTATGTCAGTGATGGTCTAATTGAGGCACGTTGGATTTTATTTTCCGTTGAATGTATGGAAATTTTTGTTTGCACGTGGGTCCCTAGTGCCTTGTTGCCATGTAGCGACGTGATACCTTATGATTGGGGTCATTGTGCACATTGATCGATAAGTGCATATGAACCCTAGATTAGGATCATGTGCCTCCCAATGTGGATGAGGTTGTTTTTGTAAGTAAGGATGTACTTGTTTTGTACCATTGATGTGATTGTCTCCCCCTCGTCGGGAGGGTTCTAGCTACCTCTGTTATCAACACTGTCACGTGGGATAGATTGATGTTTCTTTAGCTTAGTAGGCGTGGTATTGCTTATGTTGGGCGGTATGTAGACACCTCCTTGTTCCTTAGAGTAGTTGCCAGCCTTGAGACCTTAAATGGTCAAAATCGATGGGGACTTGGGATTGAGCATTGCTTATGTGTCCTAGAGGTCCTAACCTTGCAGGGTAGGATGGGCGGGTAGTCATCTTTATTTTTGTCTGATTGATTGTCGCATGTTGCACACAACTACTTGATGTGCTAGTATGCTATGTATTTATGTTTTTTTTTGCCTGATTTCTGTGCATTTTGTTCATCGTCGAGTTGTGACAGTTGATTTTATTTTCATTATTACTTTCCTACATAAAAGAAAAAAAGAAAAAAAAATTGCACTTGTTATGTGTCACATGTTGTAGTAATAGTGGGGTTCGTTACACATGCCATGCCTTGCCTTTCCATTCCTTTCCTTGCCTTTTCATGCCATTTATTTCATTTCCATGCTTTGTCTTGTCATGTTGTGCTTTGCCTCACCATTCCATGCCATGCCAGGACTTGCCTTGTCATTCCTTTCCTTTCCATGCCATGACATTCTTTTCCTTCACTTGCCTTTCCATGCAACGCCTTCACTTTCCTTTCCATTGCTTTCCATGTATTTCCAATCCATGTCTTTCCTTTCCATTTCATTACATGTCATGCCTTTCATTCCCTTGGATTTCCATGCCATTCCTCGACTTACCTTGCCATTCCATGCCATGACATGCCTTTCCTTTGCATGTCTTGGATTCCCTTTGCTTTCCATTCCATCCATTGTCGTTCCTTACCATTCCATGCGATGCCTTTCCATGCCTTTACTCTCCATTATGTGTCATGACATGCCTTGCCATGCCATCCCATGCTATGCCTTTCCATTTCATTCCTTAACTTTCCATTCCATGCCATGCCATTCCATACCATGTCATGTCTTTCCTTTCCATGCCTTTCCTTTTATTTCCATGTCCTTCCTTACCATGTCGTACCATGCCTTTCCTTACCTTGCCATGAAATGCCATGTCATGCCTTGCCTTGTCTTGCCATGCCTTTCCATGCCTTTCATTTTCTTTCCATGCTATTCCATGTCTTTCCATGCAATGTCATGTCTTGCCTTGCCATTCCATGCCTTGTCTTTCCATGCCTTGGCCTGCCTTGTCATGTCATGCCTTTCCATGCCATGTTGTGCATTGAATTTACTTTCCATGCCATGCCTTGCATTTCCTTGTCGTTCCTTGCCTTGGACAACCACAATTCATCGAAAAGGAACTTTCATTATGATATTCATAAAACTAATTGATTGTAAAAATATAGTTATTTTCATCGTTAGAGAGAATTTGTTATCAAGTTAATTTAATATAAAATCCATGGAATTCATGTACCATAGCTTTTTTTCCCTTAAAAAATAATTCTTGTACTAAATGAACAAGTTTAATATGTAAACATTGCAATCAAAATATTCATTAAGCATGTAATTATCACATAATTCTACAACTTATCATCCCATATATTTTAGATAAAAATATTTGCATGAGAATTTCAATGTCATAACATAAGCTCTCTTTATTCATATATCTAAGGTATCTTTATAGTTGTGAAACATGGATTCTCATAATTAATAGTATTTACCTAGACCTAGACCTAGAGCTTGCCTTTCCTTACCATTTATAGCTTTGGTTAGCCTTGTCATGCATTTCCTTGGATTTTCTTTCCTTGCCTTGCATTTCCATACCTATACCTAGAACTATACCTAGACATTGCCTTGTCTACCTTTCCTTGTCATGAATTTCCTTTCCATGGTCTAAGTCAGGGTCTAGGTCATGGTCTATGTCATGGTCTATGTCATGGTAATAATTTAGGTCTAGGTCTATTTCCAACATGTCTGTGAATGGATTGAGGAGGCGAGTTGCAACTCTTGATAAAATTGAAACCGAGACTCGGATGGACAAACCATCAGTTGCATTGGATCCAGGGAATCATGTTTCATCTAGTGGGCCCCCTCCACTATCATTCCATTGAATGAAAAACTATTTACTGGAGGATATATGGACCTAGGGTTTTTCTCAATGAGGCATAGTTCAACTTCTAAACAAGAGGTAGATTTTCAAGAACACTTTGTCAGGTGATTGTGGGTAGCTTTTTCGCGTAGGAATTGGCCAAATATACTTGTGAGATCTTATGAAACTCTATTATGTTTCTTGGTTTGTATTTTATTCCCTCAGACCAAATTGTCGACATGTCCCTCAATGGCTTGAGGAGGCGACTTGCAACTCATAATAAAACTCAAACCATGACTCAGATGGATGAACTATTGGTTGCTTTGGATCTATAGAATGCTCGTTGGGCCCCTCCAATATCATTTTTTTGAATGGAAACATTTTTTTTAGAGGATATCCAACACTACGGTTATTCTCAATGGGTCCTAGTGCAATTTCTAAACAAGAGGTTGATTTTCAAGAAAACTATGTTGGGACATTTTTGGTAGCGTGGTTGCATGGGACATGGCCAAACATACTTGTGGGAGATTATATAACTTTTTTATGCTGCTCGGTTTGGATTTTATGCCCTTGGACCAAATTGTCAACATGTCCATGAATGGCTTGAGGAGGCGAGTTGCAATTCACAATAAAACTAAAGCCGAGACTAATATGGACAAACCATTGGTTTCATTGGATGTGAGGCATTGAGTTTAAACTAATCAGGCCCCACCTCTATCATTCCATTAGATGACAAAACTGTTTGTTGGAGGATCTCTTGCACTAGGGTTTTGCTCAATGAGGCATAGTGCAATTTCTGAAAAAGAGGTCGATTTTCAGGAACAATGTGTCGGGCGATTATGGGTAGCATGGTCACATGGGCCCTAGCCAAACCGACTTGTGGGATATTACAAAACTCTTTTATGATGCTCGATTTTGATTTTATGCTCGTGGACCAAATTGCTAAGATGTCCCTGAATAACTTCAGGAAGCGAGTTACAACTCATGTTAAAACTCAAACCAAAACTCAAATGGATGAACCATCAGTTACATTGGATCTGGGGCATTGGGATTCATCTAGTGGGGCCCCAATGTCATCATTATGTTGAATTTAAAATTGTTTGTTGGAGGATCTCCAACATTAGGGTTTTTCTCAATGAAGCATAATGCAATTTCTGAACAAGAGGTCAATTTTCGAAACACTGTGTCGGTCAATTATCTGTAGAGTGGTCACGTGGGCATTGTCCAAGAAGACTTCTAGGAGCTTATGGAACTCTGTTATGTTGATCGGTTTGGATTTTATGCTCCTGGACCAAATTGTCGACATGTCCCTGAATGGGTTCAAGTGACGAGTTGCAACTTGCAATAAAACTCAAACGGGGACTCGGGTGGATGAACCATTAGTTGCATTGGATCCGAGGCACTGGGATTTAGCTAGTGGATCCCCTTATCTATCATTCCATTGATCGAAACACTTTTTTCTAGAGGATCTTTGACATTAGGGTTTTGCTCAGTGCTTATTACATATGTTTGATAATTTAACACCTTGTTAGGCTAGTAATGGCAAGGCATAGTATGGCATGGAAAATAAAATTATGGTAAGGTATGGCTTGGCATGAAAAGGAAATACATTACATTGCATGGAAAGACATGGCATGGAAAGACATGGCATGGAAAGTCATGGCATGGAATGGAAGGACATGGCATGGCATGGCATGAAAAGGAAAGGCATGGCATGTCATGGCATGGAAAGGAAAGGCATGGAATAACATGTCATGGCATGGAATCCCAAGGAAATGCATGGCTTGGAAAGGAAATACATGTCATGGAAAGGAAATGCATGACATGGAAAGGAAATGAATGACATGGAAAGTGAAGGAAATGCAAGGCATGGCATGGCATGAAAAGGAAAGGCATGGCATGGAAAGTGAAAAAAAAGGAAAGACAAGGCATGACATGGCATGGAATGGAATAGAAAGGAAATACATGACATGGAAAGGAAAGGCATGGAAAGGGATGGCATGGTGTGGAAAGGAAAGGCATGACATGACATGTAAAGGAAATACATGGAACGACATGGCATGGCATGGCAAGGCATGGCATGACAAGGAAAGGAATGGCATGCAAAGGAAAGGCATGACATGGCATGGAAAGCCAAGACATGGCATGGAAAGGAAAGGAAATGGAAGGCATCACAAGAAATGACATGGCAAGGAAAGGAAATGAATGGAAATACAAGAATACCATAACAACCATAAAATGAAGCCAAAATTTCAATAATTCATAAATTTGAAATATTTGTTCAATTATTCCTTTTACATACATATGGTCATTCAAGTAGACCATCAATGTCACTTCTAATACTGGTGGTCTCAAATAACTTATCTTGCTCAAAGTAAGGAAATAAGTATCATACCTTTGATTATTTGTTACTTAGAATTGTTTGTAGTTGAAGATTTGTACCAACAACCAAGTTCGTAAAATGGTATATGACTTCACATTGTCTATAATATTGACATACATAACCAAATTTCTTGTATGTTCTTTTATCATGTGTCAGATATTCTCCTTTAATAACCATCGACCCAATTGGAAATTCAATTCCTTTGGAGTCTGTTGTTGATTGCATGAGGGTCTATTTTCCCTCTAAGCAACATTCCAACCAATAATCAATTTCCCATTCATTAACTCTCGATGCAACCACTATGTATATGTGCCCTGCAAAAAATGGATTGCCAACATGTGAGTCCACTAAATGGCGAAACAATAAAACATTGATGCTATGTATTCAAAATTTAATAGAAGGTTTCAAGGAACATTACAGTATATGATATGAGACATTATCATAATATGATGAAATACTTAATTGATCCTCCTCCAAGTGGGATAATTCCATAGTTATATGTTGAAAAATGGTAAGTGATACACGATCCCATATATCAACCTAGTTTGACGATTCAATATCATCCCATTCATTACCACAACACAGGCCATAGAAGAAAGAGAGTGTCCTTGTCCATATTTCAACTATTGCATTGTTTGATGTTCTAACTAAATGGAATCCACGAGTTCCCTGGATTTTTTTTCATTCATACCTCTAAATCTACATCTATGTAATGTACCTCTAAAAATACTATTTTTTTTAAGGTAATAAATATTAATAATTATGGTCATCGTCCACATAGTTTTGACATGGTTGTTGAACCCTCTATCATTAGCACTACCCACAGCATTAATCGTTTCTAACTAATCCTTGTTTAGTGAAATATCGTCATAAAAACCCAAGGCTAAGAAAAGGTATATAGTTTTAATTTGTAACTTTTATATACATCATTACAATAATATTGATATTTGACTATATTCAATTCTTTTATAAAGTTATCTCATTGTTTACCCTTATTTCAAGGTTGTTGTTTTCTTTCCTAAACATCACATAAATTTACTTCGTAGATTATGATATGGGAACCATATAAATTAAATTTTCTTTTCCGTGGCCTTTATAAAATTGTTTACTATAGTAAGTTTCGAGATAATTCTTATAATACCCTTGTAACTTTGTATTGTATCTGAGGAGGTTGTGACAGATAAGTAAAGTTAAATAAATGAATACTCTATGAAACCATATAAATGAACAAATTTTTTTGTTCTAAGGAGGTTCGACGTGAGGGATATAGGGTTGGCAGGGTTTTAATGGCCCATTTATCTCCTTTCGTACATTCCAGGAGTTTGGTGGATTAGACCAACCATCCAATTCTAGGGGAAAAATAAATCTCTTTTCTTGTAAAGAAAAGTTCTCCGGATACCACTACTTGAATCTCCAGGTAACTTTACCCATCTTATTCTGCAGAACTCTACCTGGTTATCTATGCTTGATTCAAAAAATTACTCTATATAAGAAGGGTTTGTTTTTACTATGATATATCATGTTTCTCCCTAGTGAATCTCCTTTAGTTTCCTTAATTCTACTCATTCTGGGGAAGTTTTCCTCGAATATAGTAGATACCACTACTATCCATTATACTTAATCCCTACTCTCATGATTGTAAAGGTCAATTTGTTGAGTGCAATGATTTCTATCTCATATTTTTTTAACTCTATTTTTCTTCGGATAGGGTAATACCTCATCCTGGATTAAATGTATAGCCAAAAATTGTTAGGGAGAAACATTTTGTCTTACTGCATCCATGCAGTGAAGATTCAAATACAAGAATTTCGTCTCTCGTAAATTTGTTCGATTAAACACTTGTTTCCTCTCAGCATATAGAGGCCTTTTTCGTTCTCGGGTTTTTTTTATGGAAAAACAAAACTAAAACTCAAGTTTTCACTACCTCTTTTTATGGTTCAGATCAGAATATAAGATAACAATTATTAAGGGTTCCCACACTTTTTGCATTAACGTTGATGATTAATAATGTCTAGAGTCCCAGTTTTGTCGGAGTGATAGATCATAAATTACTCTGTTTAATTCAATTTCGTTTCTCTTAGTTTAGTGTCATTCAACTCGTTTCCTTCAATCTAGGATCTTCTGGTTCAAGGAGTTTTAAAAAAAACTATTGCGCATATATTATTATTGACTTTGTTTTGTACATAATAATTTTTTGGGGGTAACATTTTAATGATGGGTCTCTTATGTTTGCAAGTGAGCACATCAGGTAAAAAAGGGCTCTTCACCGACTTTACTTAGTCAATCTTCTTCGAATTGGAACCTAGTCGAGATGTTACTTTACTACATAATTCATACCTCATTTATTTTATAAAAAGTAATGTATTTTCAAGAATTCCTTTGGAATATGGTAAGCTTATTAAAAATAGTTTTTTACTTTTCTTTATTTATTATTATCGGTCACCTTACAAATTTCTAATTTTTTTTTTTGTTTCTACAGGCGGAATAAAGAATCCAAGCTTTAGGAACCACATATGCCAACAAGGTACTCGGTTCCCGTACGGGAGAAAAATCCTAATCTTCGTTCCAAGAAACCCCTGGTTTAAATTTGTAAATCTACTCACAGTTTTCTAAGGGTTTGTTTCAGATTAAACATACTAGAATTGATTACGTAATACGTAATGAAAGGACTGACTTGTAATTTCTGTGCACAACTAACATTCTGTTGTCGGAAATCAGATTAAATTTTTTATTTGGAAACTTATCCATAAGACTATCCGGATATGTCTATATATTTGTATGATGTTGTTTACTTCATTAAAAAGTATGGAATTTATATATGTATTTACCATACATTTGTGCCCTATTAACTGGATATCACATATGTATAAGTATATCTATAAATTTCCTGTAATATTTTCTCTTTTACCAGAGCATGAATTTTCATATATTACATCCTATTATCGTATATATAAGTATACATAAATGTGCTGTAATGCTTTTTCCCCTTTTACTAGAATATAAAATTTTATATATTCCATTTTACGAAAAAAACATAAACTTGATAACCTTGGAAAAATCTATACAAAAGGTAGCGGAAGAATCACTTTAGATTATGTAATGAATAACTTATATATATATTCGATTAATTTTTGTAGTGATCAACGAAAAATCATTAAAAAAAATGACACGAATATATCGGGTAGAAAATACATATTTATAATGATAAGTTGAAATTCAAATCGAAGAACCCATAATCAAGTAAACAGGGTTATCTTGTTCTTATGTTTTTTTAGCAGCTTAAAACCAGAGAATGCATTTATATACAATTTAATTTATCATTGTTTAATTTTTGTATTTTTACAAGAATTTCTCATTGTCTACCTTATGTATTCATATTTACTCAACATTAAAAAACAAAAACTTAATTTTATTCATTTTTATAGAAATAATAATATATTCATTTTCCTCTTTTAATACATAATTCTTCCAGATATTCCACAGTTTTAGGGTTTTTAGAAACTATACTCCAGTTCATGATAATTTCAAAAGTTTAAATTTCATAGAATTATGTATTCATATTTACTCAATATTAAAAAAACAAAAACTTAATTTTATTCATTTTTATAGAAATAATAATATATTCATTTTCCTCTTTTAATACATAATTCTTCTAGATATTCCACAGTTTTAGGGTATTTAGGAACTATACTACAGTTGCATGATAATTTCAAAAGTTTAAATTTCATAGAATTATAGAGAGTGTATTAAAATGTCATTTCTCATGATTTATAATTAAAATATATAATTCTATATTATGAGATCTGTGAGTAATTAAAGTAACTATTTTAACCTCTATATTATACCTACGTCTAAATAAATATGATTATGTAGTTAACATGCAAATCAATAATCCAACATGAGTAGGAATTGGTTAAATAAAATACATATATGTAACAGTTAAGCTAGAAACAAGTGGAACAACCAAGTTGCACCCAACCGCTCACATTCCCATGAATGGAAATTATTCAAAATAAAAAAAAGTGTTTTGATAATTGAGGATATTACATCCTCTCTCCCTTAAGTATAACACTATCCTCGGTGTTAATATTTCCTTCAATTCATCATTTGTAATAGAGTTGGGTATGATTTCATCATTTCATCTTCCAATTCTCAAGTATACTCTTTAGGATTAAAGTTCTTCCATTGCACTTTTAACTCGGAAATGGCTCTATTTCCTGTCTAGAATGCATTGAGGTTCCACCTGCAACATGTTGTAATCAATGATGTGAGTAGGATCATGAATATATTTTTTTAATAATGAAACACAAAAAACATTATGAATTTTTGAGTTAGCAGGGAGCACTAGTTGGTATGCCACTGGTTTAATTGGAGTTAAGACTTCTAATAGACCACAAAACCTTGGTGCCAACTTAGAACACTTCCCTATCTTTAATGAGTTTCTTCTTTCTTTTATTTTAAGATATACATGTTCTCCAACACTAAATTATAGATGTTGTTTTTTTATCTGCTTAATTTATTTTTTTGTCGATCTTGGGCAATATTTAAATTATGTTGAGCCATCTTGAACATTCGTTCCATTCCCTGGATCGTTTATATACCAACCATTATATTGTTGACCATATCCCAACTCATGGGAGTTGTGCATTTTCTACCATATAGAAATTAGAAGGGACTCATTTTTAGTGAAGTGTGATAACCTTTATTGGATGTGAATTCGATTAAGTGCAGGTACTCTTCCCACTTAGTTGGCTTTGTTCTTACGTTACATTAGTAATATCTTTTCGATAATCTAATTTGTATGTTTTCTTTGTCTATACATTTTCGGATGATAATTTGTATTTAAATTCAAATTAGTTTCCAAACATGAAAACAATTATTTTCAGAAATTTGATGTAAATTTGATATTTCTATTAGAAATCACTATTTTGGGAATTCGATGTAATTTAAATATTTTTTTCATAAAAAAATTAGCAATATTAATAGCTTTGTAGTTAAATTTCATAGGTATGAGGTGGGTAGACTTACTCAATCTATCAACTATTATCATGATTGAATCATTTTGTCTTTGAGTTTTAGGAAAACCTCTAATAAAATCTATAGAAACAAATACATAATAGAAATTTTCCATTTCCATTTTGGTATGAGTAAATGAGGTAATAACCCTGCTACATGTTGATGTTCATATTTCACATATGATAATCTAAGCATTTCAAAAAGTATTCAGTTATTTCAGATTTCATATTAGGCCAATAAAATTGTTTTTTCAAGGCTGTTATCATTTTACTGACCTGATTAGTAAGTTATATTGTTTTAACAAAACACAATACAGGAAAATACTTGTATTAATAATACAAATTTATTACATGATATCCCTATTTACCAATATATATGTGTTATTATGTAATTTGGAATAAGCATAAGTATACTATGGAGATCTTTATACAAACTCCCAGACATTATATTAAATAAAACGTCAAGCTATATGGAGTTAAAACACATGATATGAAAACATAGAGTTTAATGGATTTTGAGTGGAACAATAGATGAGAAATAGAACAAACAAGTCCAAATTTGTTGTTGGGTTAAGAGATGTAGGATATGTGTTTCCTAGGAAGAGGAAACCGAATACCTTTCGCAAGTGTATTTTTCATTGCGAATCCATGGTGATATTGTTATACCTGTAAGACATAGTCGCGACATATATTAGAAAAACCTCTATTTTAAATTTGGTATAAAGCTAAAGAATAAAAAGTCGATGAACCACTTATATGTTCTGGGTTGAATCGATAACTTCCAGCAGAAGAAAATCCCGCTGAAGATAGTTGCATAGTAATTTTTCCTATCCCTATATGGATACATCTGGCACTTTGTATAAATTCATACTTGATAAAATGCTTGGTCTCAGTAACCAAAATCCTAGAGGAGACGTCGAGTCCGGAGGAAGAGGGTGATCTGGAACAACTGATGGGTTCCCTTGCACACTCAGGAGAGACCCATCATTAGTTTTTAATCCATTTACATTCTAAGCAGTAAATTATTGTAGAAAGGAAACCAAATAAATAAATACAGAGTCTACATCGAACCATAATTGTAACGATGAAAACAAATGGATTATACAGAACGACCTTTCCATTGTTACTGAAAGTGCGGTAATATGTGGGAAGTTTGAAATAAAACTTAACCTAGTTCCTTTTTAGATTAATGACCCTCTACAGTATTTTAAAGACAATAGATAGGAAAGAAAGAATGAGAGCGTAGACTATAAGATGCAATAAGAATTTAGGCTGGTAACACCAGATTGCAGTATAGAAATACACAAGTTGAGGTCTGCCTTGTCATCTAGAGATTGCAACCACCAAAGAATTGTGGAACTATATATTACTGTACCTAAATTATTCTCGAAGGATTATATATCAAAGAAGATTCTGATATCCCAATAGCAACAGGTGGTAAAGCAAGAGCCCAGGCCAACGATTGAAATATTTTGTCGGTATATGCACTCCTTGCTTCTTATTTAGCATCCAACTAACAGAATATTACACATTATTTAAAAAATTAGGAAATGTGAAAAGTTTTGTGTAAATCTACATTGTAAAAAATAGCTAGGAAAATCGTAAAATATTCTAGTTTAGCCCTTGAGCGTACAATAAATTGAGAACAACAGTAAGATGATATTCTCTTCTAGAATCTATAAAACTTTTTAGAAAATCAATAGCATCTTGACACACAATGTTTACCCAGGAATTTTTTTTTTTTTTATAGATATATAAATTAGTGCAGCCACATAATTGTGGTTGATCAAGGCTGAAAGGTTGATAAGATGAAAATAATCCTTAAAAGAATATATTAAATTTTATTATTGATTAACAAATAAATGGTTGAGCTTCATTTATCTGGTGTTAATATTTTAATTTTTGTTAATCACTTACGTGGCAATCAGTTAGCTATCAAAGTAATTTTTAAATATGATTAGGTAAATGTAAAAAAGTAAACACATAAACGGATGTCTTTATACTAGCTAGGAAGTTAATGATTGAAATCACATCCATTTATTTTGTGCGACTACTAAGAGTATTCCAGCCATATTTAATCCTGTACATAAAAAACTTATCAAGCACTAAACACCTATTAAATCTGCCCATTGTCAATAAATATACGAATAACAGAGTTTAAACCTGATAAAAATCAGAAAACTTCTCAACTATCAGATTTCCCCAAGCTCAAAGCATCCTCACAACTACTCGACTTCACTCGACTTCACTGATTAACAAGGATTTCACTACCAGAATGTGCATGAATAACATTCTTATGACAAAACTCATAATCCTTGCCCTGATGATCATAATAAACTTTTGGATTCTCAAATGATCGGAATGAAGTTGAGGGAGTGACACTAAACCGCCTGGTGCCTCGAGCCCATCATTCGTACGTCACCTCCAGAAGCACATTTCCTTAGCCAGCCATGTGATGTAAGAAACTTGGGGTGATTGTATTGGTTAATGGACTGGATGGATAGGCCAGTACATACTTGAGTCATGAATCAATGACACGTCCCTTCCCTCACAGAATTTACTGTCTAGGTTGACAAGGGACTAATTAAAGTTGGTTCACCAAAACCTTGGGTTGGATAAAGTTACCCACTCACCATAATTTACAATTTTCTTTTTATACAAAACCACCCTTTACATTATTCTCATATCCACGCTCTACATGTTATCAAAGTCGTGAGGCTTATATATCTTGGCCAGTAGGTTTATGTTTGATTGAAAAGGATACAAGGGTGGACCCTTCTATATATTAAATGAAACCCTTTCTTTGATATCGAATTCTGATGTGGTATAAACACTTTAGTTAATTAAAAAGAGACTATAATAAGTTATGATAATTATGTATCTCATCTTTTAAGAACATATCTAATTAGGTACTCTCAAGGTAAGGATTGATTAAGAAAACATTCATATTTTCAACTAAACGATTTTTTTTTATATCGGAATTTGGATATGTCCCATGTGGTATCAAAGATGTAGGTTACAAAACTTATGTATGAGGGAGACACAAGAAAATTATTATGTTAAACAAAAAATCTAAAAAACAAAAATTAATGAGATGTTATTACCAAGCATAGAAACAAAGAATATCCCAAAGAATATTGAATTGGATGAGGAAGTTAGTAAAAATCCTTGAAAGGATTCTAGTCATGGAATAAAAAAAGAAAACAACTCTTCTAATGACACACATATGACAGAAAACATAGCATCTACAGTAAGCAAAATAAAACATATGGACCGTTTATATGGAGAGTTGAAGAAAATAAAACCTTCAACATTTGATGGTGAGTCTAGAACCAATGAAGAAGAAGAAACTTGGTTACTTACATAAATAAATACGTCGAAATTTACAATTACTCTAGTAATATGAAAGTAAGGATGGCTATTTACAATCTCAAAGGTAAAGCCAATATATGGTGGAAAGACTTAAAATTATCCAAAGGACTAAAATAAAAGAAGATGTAATGAGAATATTTTAAGAAATACTTTAAGAAACAATACCTATTTGAAAGTTATTATGAGATAAAATCTAAAGAATTCTATGAACAAAAATTAGGACAGATATCCAAGGAGGATATAATTATTAACTTTCTAGAATTATTGAGATTTTTGCCTTATATAAAAGATGAAAAGTTAAAATTTCAATGGTTTCTAATCTATTTAATGCAATCATACAAGGACATAATATAGTTTGATAACCCAAAAAAAATGAACAAAGTGCTGTGAAAAGAAAGGATTTATTACGATCAATACTAAAAACGATCTAGAAATCCAAAAGCATGGAGAGAAAAGAAGCAAGAGAAGATAAATCAAAGGAAAAATGGTTTCAAACTTTCACCATTTTGAAACATGACCAAAGGACACCAAGAACATAACTCCCACATAAATGCGCCAAAAGTAGATGGAAACAAGTCGGTCAACTTGGGATTCAAGAAAACAAATGATAATCCTATAGAACCATTGAAATGTTGGGGATATGGTGAACCACATTTATTCAGAAACTATCTCTATAGGAATGATGCAAATAAAACTATTCAAATCATTCAAGAATATTTGACAGTTGGAGATATTGGAAAAACTCTTCATAGAATCAATGTAGCTTTGGATGGAAGGCAAGCATATCATCAATCCACTATTGTGGAGATTGAAGGTAAAATTCATAACAAAAAAATATCTATTTTAATAGACCCGGGAAATAGTTTAAGTTATTTTACGCCAACTATGGTAGACTAAAACAAGCTGAAGAAAGTAAAGCATACTAAATCCTGGTTAGTACAATTAACAACATGCACACAAATAAAGGTAAGAGAAATCATTCCTGATTGTGAGATGAATATAAGTGGTTAGGAATCAAAGATAAATTTGAATGTATTACCTTTAGGATCATATGAAATCGGAATGGACTGGTTAGAAAAACACAAAATTGTACTCAACTATTATGAAAAATATTTTGTGTACAAAGATGAAAACAAAATATCAAGAACAATGCAAGCAATTAGTAAACCAGTTTCTGTTAGATAAATATCGACAATGCAATTTGAAAAGTGTATTAGTAAAGGATGCAAAATATATGCTATCTAAGTGATAAATCTACTAGAGAAAGAAAGAAAACCAAGTTTGGAATAATTTGCATTTCATCATGGATTGAAGGATGTATTTGTGGAAGAAATACCGGAATTACATCCAAGGAGAGAAATAAATTTCTCTATTAATATACTACCTAGATCTGAACCGATTTCAAAGACACCTTACAAGATGAGTGTCCCTGAGTTAACTGAATTAAAAATTCAATTACATGAACTGTTAAATAAAGAACACATCAGACCAAGTGTCTAGCCATGGGGAGAACCAATATTATTTCTCAAGAATAAATATGGAACACTAATATTATGTATCGGCTATGATAAATTGAGTAAAATTATTATTAAAAACAAATACCCTTTACCCAATATTAATGACTTATTTGATCAGGTTGGAGGAGCGAAGACATTCTCTAAAATGGATTTAAGCTCTGGTTATCCTCAAATCGGGATAAAAGATGAAGACATAAATAAAATAGCTTTTAGAACACATTATGGACATTACAAATTTGTAGTAATCCCATTTGGACTTACTAACGCATTGATAAATTTTCTATGTTTGTTGAACATTATATTCAAGTAGTACTTGGATAAATTTGTACTTATTTTTATTGATGATATATTAATTTATTCAGAAACTAAAGAAGAACATGAACACCATTTGAAAATAGTATTACATATGCTAATAGAGCATAAATTAAATGCTAAGTTTGATAAATGTGATTTCTATCAAAGAAAAATACAATATTTGGGACATGTGATATCGAAAGACGGTATTGCAGTAGACCCTGAAAATATTAAAGCAATTATGGAAAGGCCTATACCTAAAGACATAGCGGACATAGGATCGTTCATGTGGATCACCGATTATTTCCATAGGTTTATCAAAGGGTTTTCCAATATCTCCTATCCTCTTACATCATTTCAAAAAAGGGGACAAAATTTATTTGGTGTCAAAAATGCCAGGACAATTTTGATAATTATGATAATTGGCTATAATAAGTTATGATAATGATGTAGCTCACATTTTAAGAACATATATAATTAGGTACTCTCAAGGTAATGATTTATGAAGAACACATCCATATTTTCAACTCCACAATTTTTTGTTATATCGGAATTTGGATATGTCCCATGTGGTATGAGAGATGTAGGTTACAAAACTTATGGCTGAGGGAGACACCAGAAAATTATTATGTTAAATAAAATATCTAAAAAACAAAAAATAATGAGATGTTGTTACGAAGCATAGAAACAAAGAATATCCCAAAGAATATTGAATTGGACGAGGAAGTTAGTAAAAATCCCTCAAAGGATTCTAGCCATGGAACAAAAAAAAAAAACAACTCTTCTAATGACACACATATGATAGAAAAAACAGTAAGGAAAATAAAACATATGGACCATTTATATGGAGAGTTCAAGAAAATAAAACCTTCAACATTTAATGGTGAGTCTAGAACCAGTGAAGAAGAAAAAACTTGGTTACTTGACATAAATAAATACTTCAAATTTACAATTACTCTAGTAATATGAAAGTAAGGTTGGCTATTTACAATCTCAAAGGTAAAGCCAATATATGGTGGAAATACTTTAAATTATCCAAAGGACTAAAATAAAACAAGATGGAATGAGAATATTTTAAGAAATACTTTAAGAAACAATACCTATTTAAAAGTTATTATGAGAGAAAAACTAAAGAGTTCTATGAACTAAAATTAGAACAAATGTCCAAGGAGGATATAATTACTAACTTTCTAGAATTATTGAGATTTGTTCCTTATATAAAATATGAATAGGTAAAATTTCAATGGTTTCTAATCTATTTACTACAATCATACAAGAACATAATAGAGTTTGATAACCCAAAAAAAATTGAGCGAAGTGTTGCAAAAAGAAAGGATTTGTTACGAGCAATACAAAAAACGATCTGAAAATCCAAAAGCATGGAGAGAAAGGAAGCAAGAGAAGATAAATGAAAGGAAAAATGGTTTCAAACCTTCACCATTTTTAAACATGACCAAAGGACACCAAGAACATAACTCCCACATACATGCGCCAAAAGTAGAGGGAAACAAGTCAGCCAACTTGGGATTCAAGAAAGAAAATGATAATCCTATAGAAGCATTGAAATGTTGGGGATATGGTGAACCACATTTATTGAGAAACTATCTCTATAGGAATGATGAAAATAAAACTATTCAGATGATTCAAGAAGATTTGACAGTTGGAGATATTGGAAAAAGTATTCATAGAATCAATGTAGCTTTGGATGGAAGGCAAGCATATCATCAATCCACTATTCTCGAGATTGAAGGTAAAATTCATAACAAAAAATTATCTATTTTAATAGACCCAAGAGATAGTTTACATTATGTTACTCCAACTTTAGTAGACTCAAACAAGTTGAAGAAAGTAAAGCATAGTAAATCCTGGTTAGTACAATTAACAGCATGCACAAAAATAAAGGTAAGAGAAATCATTCTTGATTGTGAGATGAATATAAGTGGTCAGGAAACAAAGATAGATTTGAATGTATTACCTTTAGGATCATATGAAATCAAAATGCACTGGTTAGAAAAACACAAATTTGTACTCAACTATTATGAAAAATATTTTGTATACAAAGATGAAAACAAAATATCAAGAACAATGTAAGGAATTAATAAACCATTTTCTATTAGACATATATCGACAATGCAATTTGAAAAGTGTATTAGTAAAGCATGCAAAATATATGCTATCTAAGTGATAAATCTGCTAGAGAAAGAAAAAAAACCAAGTTTGGAAGAATTTGCAATTCTTCATGGATTTAAGGATGTATTTGTGGAAGAAATACTGGAATTGCCTCCAAGGAGATAATTAAATTTCTCTATTGATATACTACCTAGATCTCAACTGATTTCAAAGGCACCTTACAAGATGAGTGTCCCTGAGTTAACCAAATTAAAAATTCAATTACATGAACTGTTAAATAAAGAACACATCAGACCAAGTGTCTAGCCATGAGGAGAACCAATATTATTTCTCAAGAATAAATATGGAACACTAATATTATGTATTGGCTATGATAAATTGAATAAAATTATTATTAAAAACAATTACCCTTTACCCAAGATTAATGAATTATTTGATTAGGTTGGAGGAGCCAAGACATTCTCTAAAATGGATTTAAGATCTGGTTATCTTCAAATCGGGATAAAAGATGAATACATAGATAAAATAGCATTTAGAACACATTATGGACATTACAAATTTGTATTAATCCCATTTGGACTTACTAACGCATCGATAAATTTTATGTGTTTGATGAACATTATATTCATCGAGTACTTGGATAAATTTGTACTTATTTTTATTCATGATATATTAATTTATTCAAAAACTAAAGAAGAACATGAAAAACATTTGAAAATAGTATTACATATGCTAATATAGCATAACTTAAATGCTAAGTTTGATAAATGTGATTTCTATCAAAGAAAGATACAATATCTGGGACATGTGATATTGGAAAACGTTATTGTAGTAGACCCTAAAAATATTAAAGCAATTATGGAATTGCCTATACCTAAATACATAGTGGACATAGGATCGTTCATCGGGATCACCGATTATTTCCATAGGTTTATAAAGGGGTTTTCCAATATCTCCTATCCTATCACATCATTGCAGAAAAGGGGACAAAATTTATTTGGTCTAAAAAATGCCAGGACAATTTTGATAAATTAAAAGGTTTACTAACTACAACACCAATTCTTAAAGTGGATGACCCTTATAAATATTTTACAGTTTGTGTGGATGCAAGTAAAAAATGATTAGGTTGAGTGCTGACACAAGATGGACTGTATTTTGTTACGAATCTCACAAATTAAAAGAACATGAAAGAAACTACGTAACTCATGATCTAGAATTAGAAGTTGTAACTCATGAATTAAAAATGTGGCATCATTATTTAATGGGAAGAAAAATGTTTTTTTTAACAGATAACACTAGTTTAAAACACTTGTTTAGTCAATAGGACCTCCATGCAAGACATGCAAGGTGGTTATCCTTTCTAAGTGATTTTTATTTTGATGTCTGACACATCAAAGGAAAGGTAAATAAATCCATAGATGCACTAAGTCAGAGAACTAATGAATTATCTGAAGTAATTATCTGCAAAAATAAAGCTATATTGAGGAAAGAATTAAATATACAAGAAGAAATTATGTAGAATACATCGAAACAAAAGTTGTGTTGTAGAAAAATGAGCCAAAATTGAACTACAAATTTCAGCATCAACAAGAATGGACTATTAAGGTTAAAAAACATATTATATATACCTAATTCTGCCAAATTGAAGATGATGATCCTAAACTAGCTACATAAAAATACCTATTCTCATCATCTAGGATATCAGAAAATTATAACAACCCTAAGAAAACAATTTTATTGACCTAATATGAAATATGAAACAATTGAATGCTTATCTAAATGATTTGATTGTGAACATGTGAAAGATGAACATCAACATCCAACAAGTCTTTTACAACCTCTATCTATACCAAAATGGAATTGGGAAATTATTTCAATGGACTTCATTTCAGGTTTTCCTAAGACTCAAAGACAAAACGATTCAATCATGGTAGTAATTGAGAAGTTGAGTAAATCTGCACAATTCATACATGTGAAATATACTTAGAAAACAATTAATATCACTGAAAGTTTTATGAAATAAATATTTAGACTACATGGGGTTCCTAACATGGTGATTTCAGATAGAGATGTTAATTTTACCTCAATTTTTTAGAAATAATTGTTTGTAGGTTTGGGTACTAATTTGAATTTCAACACATGTTACCATCTGCAAACAGAAGAAAAATAGAACGTACAAATCATATTATCGAAGATACGTTATGAAAGTATGTAAGAACAAAAACAACTAAGTGGGAAAAATATCTATAGTTAGTTGAATTCGCATACAATAACGAGTATCAAGCATCAACAAAAATGATTGCTTTCGAAGTTTTATATGGAATTAAAGGTACAACCCCGATAAGTCGGGATAATTCAATTGATAGGGTCATGGTTGGACCATAAATGCTCCAAGAAGGTAAAAAATGTACAACAAAATTTAAAGGTTCCGCAATATCAACAGAAAAGCTACGTAGATCTGAAAAGACAACATCAAGAATTTCACGTTGGAGAACATATGTACATTAAAATAAAAGCAAGAAGGATCTCACTAAAACTAGGAAATTGTTCTAGGTTGGTGCAAAGGTTTTGTGGTCCATTCGAAGTCTTAACTCAAATCAGACTAGTGGCATACCAACTAGAACTTCCTGCAAATTTAAAAGTTCATATTGTTTTTCATGTTTCATTATTAAAAAGATATATTCATGATCCTACTCACATCATTTATTGGAACATGGTGTAGGTGGAACCATAATGCATAGAGGTTTCTCTTGGAACCCTGTTTCTGGTTCCACTTGCACCATAAGGAAAGGTTATTCGTTCAGTTCCCCCTTAAGTATAACAATGTCCTTAGTGTTAGTCTTTCCCTCAATTCATCACTTGGAACAGAGTTGGATAATATTTCATCATTTCATCTTCCAGTTCCAGGTAGCCTCCTCAGGTCTAAAGTGCTTCCATTTCACTTTTACCTGGGTGATGGATCTGTTCCAAAGGAACGGTTCCATTTTTTTATGGCATAACTGTTACATATATGTATATTTATTTGGCTACTCTTCAATTATGTTGGATTATTAAATTTCATTTAGCTACATAATTTTTTCTATTTAGATGTATCTCAGTTGAATAGTTACTACTCATGTTGGGTTTGTGTATTTGCATGTAGCTACAAAATTCGTATGTATGCTACAAAATTGGATCTACATAGATGTATGTATGTTGCAAAAACTAAATAGTCATTTTATGATTTATAGATTTCCCAACATGGAGTTATGTAACTTTGTTATAAATCTGGAGAAAAGGGAAGCTTAAACAATTCTCCATAGTTACCAAAAGTCATAAAATATGGAAAATTTTGAGATACAGGAGTATGTTTTTCTAAATACCCTACAACCAAATATTATTAGAATATTTTATGCATTGAAAAGAAAATAAAATACATTACTAATTCTATGGGATGGAAGTGAATCAGGTTTGTTTTCTATTATTATTGTTTTATAAATATGAATACATAAAGAAAAGAAAATTTAAACAATTAGAAAATAAAATGTACATCAATGCAAATTCTCAATTTTAAGATAAAAAATACAATAGGAATAAGAGGACACAAAATTTTATCTTGAATAAAGGAACTGTGAATTCTTTTAGTAAACTTTGTTTAAGTCTTGCGTTATAGATTATTTCCTGATTTTTAAGTTATATTATTTTCACAAAACACAATATAGGAAAATGCTTGTATTAATAATAAAAATGTATTACATGATATTCGTATTTACCAATATATATGTGTTATTCTATAATTTGGAATAAGCATAAATATAATATGGATATGTTTATACAAACTCCCAAGACATTATCTTAAATAAAACGTCAACCTAAATGGAGTTAAAACACATGATATGAAAACAAATAGTTTAATGGATTATGAGTGGAACAATAGCTGGGAAATAGAATAAAAAAGTCCAAATTTGTTTCCGGGTTAAGAAATGTAGGACACGTGTTTCCCATAAACAGGAACCCGAGTAACTTTCACAAGTGGATTTTTCATTGCAAATCCATGGCCATATTGTTATACCTATAAGATAGAGTTGCAACATATACATAAAAAAAACCTATTTTAAATTTGGTATACACATAACAAGAATATATGAAATCTAAAGAATAAAAAGTCGACGAACCACTTATCTTTTGTGGGTTGAATTGATAACTTCCACCAGAAGAAAATCCCGTCGAAGATAGTTGCAAAGTAAATTTTCTTATAACTGTATGGATACATATGCCACTATGTATAAAATCAGAGTTGATAAAACGCTTGGTCTCGGTAACCGAACTCCTAGAGGAGACGTCAAGGAGGAAGAGGCCGACCTTGAACAACTATGGGTTCCCTCACACATTCAAGAGAGACCCATCATTATTTTTTAATCCATTTACATTATAAACAATAAATTATTGTATAAAGGAAACACAATAAACAAAGATGGAGTCTATGTATAACAAGCACTGTAATGATCAATATATAAATGGATTATACAAAATGACTTTTTCATTTTTACAGAAAGCACGATAATATGTGGGAAGTTCGATGTTAATCTCTAAATAGTGTTGCATTATCCCTTAATTGGGGCATATTACATTAGTAATGTTATTTTATTTATGTCAACTTCAGTCCATTATTTGTAATTGTACCTTCTAGTCTCTTATATATACCAAGGAGACATTTTCATTTGGAGTCATCTTTTATTTTGGACATTTATGTGGGGTATAAGGAGGTTGCCCCCTCAAAGCCACTTATTACCTGAAATTCTCTGTTTTTCAGGGTTTTGAGTGCTTATTCAGAGATTTTTCTTTGATATATTGATATTTGGTTCTTAACATATGGTATCAGAGCTCAAGGTCTTGGGGTTTTGCTGCTACATATGAGACACCTTGGCATTTTCGTGATAATTTTGTTTCTACAACGTTTCAGAAACGGATTGGAGGATATTTATTAAATGGAATAAGGTACGTTGGGTTAAAATTTCATCTCCCGAGGCCTTATACTTTCAAATATACAGCCTATGTAAGATAGGGTTATGAAATCATCCTAAATTAAGACATTCCAGAATTTTCGCTATAAATCTTTTTCTGTAACATTTCAAACCCTGAACTCCAGAGTATATTCATAGAAATTAGTAAGGTATCTGTGGTAAAAATTTCATCTTTTGTTTCATCTTACATTTGTAGACACACCCTGTGGAAGATAGGGTATCTGACTAGTCCTATTGACTAGTCTCAAGCAGGTGTTCTAGGTAAAACAATTATAGCTTCTTCTTGGAGTATCCAAATTGAGTGAGACTAGTTGCATTAGATAGTTGACAATACTTGGTATTTCTGGTATGATGTTTAGAATTTTATATCAATTATTTTGTGTGAGACATGCTATACAAGTGAGATCTCTGGGAAAGGCCAAAAATCAACAAGTTGTGGGGAAGTTACCATAAATTCCACTTGGCACATCCAATTTTGATCAGACCTGTGGCATTGTACAGAAGAAATATCATAGAACTAGAAAAAAAAAAAATTATACCCATAAGGGATGCAATTTTCGATATACAATAAAAGGAAGATTGTATAGTAGAACCACCTCAAAATCAAGGTTTAAAGTGAAACTTGGCCGACATGCCACCAAAAAAGGGAACTTATACACCAAATAAGCCTCCAGAAAATCCTACTTGAACTCTTGATGAAGGTGAAGAAATGCATAGGGACATAAATGATTTACAAAAGAATACAGTAACAAAAGTTGAATTACAAGAGATGAGGGATTCAATAAATACTAAGATGGATGGTTTAAGAGGGGAGATCATGGAAGGATTGAAAAATTTCCTAATAGAGAGGACACCTGAAAGTGAAAATGTATCCCATGAAATTCATGATGAGGACACAAGGAAGATGAATAAAGAATGGAGAAACCCTAACTTTTGGTTGAAGAACAACCACTTTCCTAACATCGATATGAGGAAGTTTGATGGGAAGGAACCAATCACATGGATACTTCATATGGAGCAATTATTTGATATACATAATGTGCCACATACATAAAAGGTACGGATTGCTTCTTTAAATTTATAACCCAATCAATTTGTGTGCTATCTATGGATTTGTTCTCACAAATCTGACAGAGACCTATCGGCCCTCGAGCCGAGATCTACTCACAGGATCGTTCTTTAACCCCTTTGAGCTGGATCGGCTCTTTTAGATTTCCTGCTGAAATCTCCTGTCAAATCGATCCACAGGTCCTTCTCGCAACTCGCAATCTTGTGAGTTCGTGAGTCGTGACTCCCAACTCTTCCTCTCCAATCTTGTGATAACCGAGACTGCGAAATGGGTATATCTCTTCTTCGTTAGCGCCCTCCATGCATGATCATAGGCTAATCTTAATGTTAGCTCTTCTCACTTCTCGTCACTTCACAAGTTGTGGCGTCCAACCTTGGCACCCTCCTTTTATGAACTCCCGAGAGGCGATGTTGAATTTTCACTTCGCGCTCTTGCTACTTTCGACTTCGCGTGTTTCAACATCGAGCTCTGACACTCTTATCTCACAAATCCATGAGACACAAGAGGTGAACAGGGTGTTGACTCCTCCACTAGATGACGTGTGTCCACCTGTTTACTTCCCGGGCCCACTTTTGTGGTTCTACCACGTGTCCCTCATGCCTGTCTTTCGAAAATTCACAGCTTCGAATGTCGAAAGCGACTCCTTTCAACCTTTGAACCCTCGAATGTGTGAAATGCGATGGGGTTCCTGATCCAACGATCCTCCCTTTTTCTGGATCCAACGGCTATCCTCGCTCCTCGTGATTTCACCACTCGCAACATGGAGCACCCAATTCTTGGACTCTCACCCTACAAACCTCAGATTTCGTGAGATCCTTTGATCTCTGTCACCTGTCCTTTTCAGATGAAAGACTCTGATCTTCTCGCGACTTTGTCACTCGTGAAGTCAAAGGACTTCCTCTTCTGGCCTCCAATGCCTGAATCCCCGATATGGATGATCTTCTCGACACGTGTCCTCCTTCCAACGGATGATTCAGATCAAATCTCACCCTTTCGGGACTTCGCCTTTTGCGATTTCGTGAATCTTGATGCAAATCTTTCGACCCTTCAACTCACGAAATCCCAAAATGAGATTACGCGAGCGATCTAACGGCCCTCGTTGGCTTGGATCTACGACCCTATTTGTCTTGATCTTGTGCTTGAAAACACTCACGACAACTCCCTTGCTACTCTGAGAGATCTGACGGCTCTCACTACTTCGTGAATTCTCCACGGAGAGTTCTGACCGTCCAATGCCTCCTTAACAACTCTTGTGAAATGAACAAAGTACTCTTTACCAGAACTCCTCCGCCTGTAACATGATTTGACTACGTCTCCTTTCAACACCTCAAGGCACTAACTCTTCTGATATTTTACCACAAGCTCGAGTCTTCAAAAGGACTATTGCGCACACTCCTTCCAGCAACTCTTCAAATACTTCCAAGTATTTGAGTTCTTAGACTCTGCGCACTCTCTTTGCAACAACAGTCCTTCAATTCTTATCCCAAGTTGTAAACTATGAGATTCTGCATGGCCAGCACACACTTTGCACGGCTCCTATGCTCGACTTGCACTTCTGCAGAAAATGAGAGTAATTTTTATCACTACTGAGATTTTAGAGATGAAACTCTGAACCCTTGTCAATGAACTCCTTGTGGACACTTCACTGCACTTCTTGTAGGAAAACTCTTGCTCAGACAAAGAAACAATTGAAACTCATTCTTTACTCTCCCTCTCTTCAGATTTCAGACATTTAACAAGAAATCATTCATGTACATCATAAAAGCAAATGTAAAACAGAAGAGTAAAACAGCATGAGCATAACATTCAACATGCATCCATAGAGAACAAGCATAACACCATGAGTCTGAATCAAATCTCTTTATATTAATCCAGAACTTCTGTACATGGAATTCTTCTACACAGCTCTTTGCTTCTCCTATGCTCTATCTTGATAATGATGCTAATGCCACAATGATACAAGTGAGGGTGTCTATATCCCTTTTCCCTCTGGCTCCTAAAACTATCTAATCTAAGAATTCAAAGCTACCTACTTACACTATCTAGCATAAATGTCTATTAGTCCTTCAGATGAGAGCGAGATGCTCAAGGTCTGATTACAATATACAAGTACGCCATTTCTTAATTATTACATTTACGTTTGGCGCATTCAACATCAAAACATTCAAATAATTTATCATGTTCCCAAAATGAGTTGGCATTTTCCCCCACATTTGCTTGTTGTTGGCGATGCTCCTGCATCATACTCCCTCACTTGAAAATTTTCATGGGCTCCTATCCATGAGCTCTCACACGGTCTTCCCATGCTTATAGATCACTGTTTCATTCTCCCATCTGGCATATTCAACTGGATGTCCCATCCACTTGACCAAGTATTAAAAATATTCCGTTCTCCTAGTCCTTTTACTAACTCTTTTGTCCAGTATGCTCTCCATCTATGGTTTCTCTGCAACTGGCATTTGTTTTGTCCATTGAACCTCTGGATGTTCATTACCTACTTCTACTTCCTCAACTTTATAAGGGTACAAATCCAAGACATTGAATATCAGAGAAATTCCAATCCCATCAGGTAATTCAATCTCATAAGCATTTGCCCCAAATTTCTTCAAGACCTTGCATGGTCCGATCTTCTTCATGTTTAGTTTGTTATATGTCCCCTTCGAGAACCTTTCCTTTCTCATATGTGCCAAAATTAAATCACCAAACTCAAATTGAAGTTGTCTCCTATGTTGATTTGCTCTGCGCTTATACTCTTGGCTCGATTTTTTCAATCACTCCTTCACCTGGATGTGAAGTTCCTTCATCGCTTCTGTGAAATCCTTTGCACTAACACTTCTAGTCGTAGTCTGTTCTGAATCTCTCAATTCATAAAATCCTCTTGGATATGTCCCAAAAAAAAATTGGAATGGACTCTGCCCTGTTCTCCTATTGATTGAATCATTGTAAGAAAATTCCACCTATGGCAGAATGTTGTCCCACTAATTGTGATGTTCTGTCACCAAAGTCCTCAGCAAGTCTCCCAAGCTCATATTCATAGCTTTTGTCTGTCCATCTGTCTGAGGATGATAATTTGAACTGAGTGACAAGTTTGTTGCTAGATTTTTCCATAAGTTTCTCCAGAAGTGTCCCATGAACTTGGTGTCTCGATTCGAAACTATGCTCCTTGGTAAGCCATGAAGTCGAATGACTTCTTTGAAAAATAGATTCACAATGTGAGTTGCGTCACTAGTTTTCTGACATGGTATGAAGTGTTCCATCTTAAAAAATCTATCTACCACTACAAAGATCGAGTCAATCCCTCTTTGTGTTCTTGGTAATCCCAATATGAAGTCCATGCTTATCACATCTCACGGCCTCTCAGGTATGGGCAACGGTTGATAAAAGCCTGCATTCTGCCTCTTTCCTTTGGAATGCTAACAAATTATACATCTGTCCACAAATATTTTGACTTCTTCTCGCATTCTTGGCCAACAATATGACTCATCCAAATTTGCGAACGTCTTATCATGACTAAAATGTCCAGCCAATCCTCCACTATGTTTCTCCTTCAACAAATTCTCTCTCATGGAGCATTTTGGAATACAAAGTTGATTTCCTTTCAACAATAGTCCTTCCTGGATCATGTATTCTTTCCATTGGCTTCTATCCCTGAGAATTGGATTCTCAGTTGCTTCATACACCTCCTTAAAATTTGGATCATCTCTGTACATGTCCTTGAGATCATCAAAACCCAATGTTTTGACTTTGAACTCCTGCAACAACTAACATTTCCTACTCAAAGCATCAACAACTTTGTTAGCAGTTCTATAAATATTCTTAATTACAAAAGTAAAGTTCTACATGTATTCAACCCATTTAACATGTCTTTGATTCAACTTTTCCTGTTGAGTCACAAATTGCAAAGCATGACCATCGCTGTACAAAACAAACTCCTTGGGAATCAAGTAGTGTCTCCATTTTTTCAATGCCTGAATGATAGCATAGAACTCCTTGTCATATGTGGAGTATTTTATTTTGGCTTCATTCAGCTTCTCTCTGAAGTATGTTATCGACCTGTCTTATTGGCTCAATACTTCCCCTATTGCAAATCCACTTGCATCACATTTTACCTGAAATGTCTTTTTAAAGTCAAACAACACCAAAATTGGTTGTTCCGTGATTTTCCTTTTCAGCAAATTAAAACGTTTCTCAGCTTCTTCTATCCAGTTAAAAGACTTGTGTCTCTTCGTCGCTTTGTCCATCATCAGTGCACTAATTCCACTGAAATTCCTAATGATTTTTTGGTAGAAACTAGCCAATCCATGAAAAATTCGAACTTCAAAGATATTCTTTGGTGATGGCCAATTCTTGATTACCTCTACCTTATCTGGATCCATCCTCAACTTATCTGCAGAAATAACAAAACCCAAATAAATGATCTTTGTCTTCATGAATGAGGATTTCTTCCTGTTTATCAGCAGCTTTTCTTGTTGTAGCCTCTGCATCACTGTAGCCAAATGTTTTAGATGCTTTGCCTCCGTTTTACTGAAAATCGGTATGTCATCAAGATACACAATGACAAGTTTTCCGATGAAATCCTTCAGGACTTCATTCATCAATCTCATTAAAGTACTTGGCGCATTCGTTAAGCCAAATGGAATAACAAGCCATTCATACAACCCTTTGTTAGTCTTGAAGGCTGTCTTCCATTCATCTCCTTCTCTCATACGAATCTGATGATAACCACTCTTCAAGTCAATCTTCGAAAAAAAAAAATTCTCCACTCAAGCAATCCATCAAATCATCCATCCTTGGCAATGGAAATCTATACATGATGGTTATCTTGTTGATTTCCCTTGAGTCTATACACATCCACCAGCCTCCATCTTTCTTCAGACTGAGCACTGTCGGAACAACACACAGACTCAAGCTTTCTCTGACCAAACCCTTGTCCATCAAATCCTGGAACTGTCTTTTGACCTCTTCATTCTCCCGCAGTACCAATCTGTATGTTTCTTTGTTTTCCAAACTAGATTTAGGTATGAGATCAATATGATGACTCACACTTCTGATCGGTGCCAACGAACGAGGCAGTTCTTCCACTACTATGTCAACAAACTCTTCCAACAGTTTTTGAACCTCTTCTGGTAAATCATCTACCCTTGTACTAATTAAAACAATTTTAGGCTTCCTGACCACAAGGAATTGCGGTTCCTCCTTCTTCTTAACCTCTGTAAGAAGTTCCTTCCCACTCATGAGAAGTACAATGTTACTTACTTCAGGTTTCACCTCTTTATCTTTGATTGGAAGCAACATGTGAGTTCCCCCATTCTTTTGTAGGGTGTATGTGTTCTTTCTCCCATCATGAATCACATTCCTGTCATATTACCATGGTCTACCTAGTAATAGATGAAAAACATCCATGGGAATAACATCACAGAGTATTTCATCTTTATACCCACCTATTTTAAATTCAACTAAACATTGTTTGGTGATAGTTACCTGATGTCCTTTTTGTAGCCATGAAACTCTGTATGGACTTGAATGTTCAATAGTCTCCAACTTCATCTTTTCTACCATATCTATAGAAACAAGATTATATGTGCTACCACTGTCCATAATGAATTTGCATGCCCAATATTTGGTTTTGCAAGCGGTCCGAAAAAATCTGTTCCTTTGTACCAAACTTTCCACCTCCTTCTCTGGTGTTAAGAGAACTTTTTTCATCATCAACGATCTTTTGCCTTCAACATCTTCTGCCTCAACATTCCTTCTCTATGCTTTGGCAATGTGAGTCTCATCACCTTCTTTCTTCTTATCTATACATTCATAAGACTTGTGTCCATTCCTTCCACATGTGAAGCATTTTACCACTCCACCTCTTCCTCTTCCTCTACCTCTGGTATGAGGGAAAATGTTGTTATCAACATACTCTCCTCTCTGTTCACCATATTTCCCTCTCTGTCTAGCATATTTCCCTTTTTGTAAGCTTCCACCTCTCTCAGTTTGAGTCTGAGGTTTCTTCCAGTCTTCCTTGGGTTTCTGATTTCTATCTTGGGCAACTGATTTGCCTCTGGGTTGACTTCTACCTCGGCCTCTTTGACCTTGTTTTCAGCTTAGTTTCTCTTCAGCTTTCAAAGCCATCTGATAAGCATATTCCACCATTTGGATGGTCATCATGCTCATCTCATCCTGAATGTCGTATCTCCGACCATTCATGTCCCTGGCAACATTTTCATCATCACTTTCGCAATGACCTGCCTTGATGTTCAGCCTATAGAATTCTTCAGTGTACTCCTTTACTGTCATCAGTTTCTATCTCAAATTTTGCATTATCTGAAACAGAGTAATCTGGTAATCCCTAGGAATGAATTCCGCCTTCATCTTCGCGATCATCCTATCCCAACTTTTGATCTTCTACTTGCCTTTGTAGTTTCTGTCATCTTGTAGCTCGTCCCACCACAATGCCGCATGTCCTTTCAATCTTGTGACAACATGTTTGACCTTTTTTCCCTCCTCGACATCTTCATAGTCAAAATTTGTGTCCAGAGCTCTAATCCAGTCTAGAAGCTCTCCAGCATCCAGATTTCGTTCATATACTGGAATATCCATTTTTTCCCTAGCACTCATTCTTGCAACAAACTTGAGTAGGCGTTCATTTGCTACATCTTTGGCTGCAACTTCTTCTCTATCATGTTCGGCTTCATTTTCACTTTTTGAATCACTAGGATCCCCAGCATTGGCTGTGCATCTCTGTGTTGTCTCCATTTCCTCAAGTCTGGCATGTAGATCATGCATCTCTCTTTCCATGGCTGGATTTGGCACCTACCTACCCCTCCCTCTTAACATTTCCATCTCCTCTGGTGGATCGGGTGTCTTCTTATCTCTTCTTCTCGGCGGCATGGTGAATCCTCCTTTTCCCTGCTACAAAAAGAAAAGAAACTTATGTGCTATGATACCACATTTATGTAGACCTATCAGACCTCGAGCGGAGACCCACTCACAGGATCGTTCTTTAACCCCTTTGAGCCGGATTGGCTATTTCAGATTCCCTACTCAAATCTCCTTTCAAATCTATCCACAGGTCCTTCTCGCAACTCGCAATCTTGCGAGTTCACGAGTCGTGACTCCCAACTCTTCCTCTCCAATCTTGCGATACCTGAGATCACGAAATGGGTATAGCTCTTCTTTGTCAGCACCCTCCACACATGACCACTGACTAAGCTTAACGTTATCTCTTATCACTTCTTGTCACTTCACAAGTTGTGGCATCCAACCTTGGCACCTTCCTTTTAAAAACCCCTGAGAGGCAATGTTGACTTTTCTCTTCGCTTTCTCACTACTTGCGACTTTGCTTGTTTCGACGTCAAGATCTCGTGCTCTTATCTCATGAATCCCCAAGACATGAGAGGTCAACAGGGTGTTGACTCCTCCACCAGATGATGTGTGTCCACCTGTTTACTTCGCGGGCCCACTTTTGTTGTTCTACCACGTGTCCCTCGTGGCTGGCTTTCGGCACTTCGCAACTTTAGATGTCAAAAGCAACTCCTTTCAACCTATGAACCCCTGAATGCGTGAAATGTGATGGGGTTCCTAATCCAACGGTCCCCCCATTTTCCGAATCCAATGGCTATTCTCGCTCCTTGCAATTTTTCCACTCACAACTTGGAGCACCCAATTCTTTGACTCTCACCCTGTGAACCTTTGAGTTCACAAGATGCTTTGATCTCTGCCACTTGTCCTTTTCAGATGAACGGCTCTAATCTTCTCATGACTTCATCACTCGTGAATTCAAAGGACTTCCTCTTATGGCCTCTAATGCCCAAATCCTCGATATGGATGATCTTCTCGACACGTGTCCTCCTTCCAATGAACAACTCAGATCAAATCTCACCCTTTCAAGACTTCGCCTTTCACGATTTTGTGAATATTGATGCAAAGCTTTCGACCCTTCAACTCACAAAATCCCAAAATGAGATTGTGTGAGTGATCCAATGACTCTCGTTGGCTTGGATCTATGGCCCTATTTATCCTAAGCTTGGACTTGAAAACACTCATCGTAACTCCCCTGCTCCTCTGTGAGATCTATTGGCTCTCACTACTTCGTGAATTCTCCACAAAGAATTATGACCGTCCAATGCCTCCTTAACAACTCCTGTTAAATGAACAAAGTATTCTTTACTAGAAATCCTCCACCTGTAACACGATTTGACTACATCTCCTTTCAACACCTTAAGCCACTAACTCTTCTGAGATTTTGCCACAAGCTCGAGTCTTCAAAAGGACTCCTGCATGCAGTCCTTGCGGAAACTCTTCAAATACTTCCAAGTATTTGAGTTATTAGACTCTGCACACTCTCTTTGCAACAACAGTCCTTCAATTCTTCTCTCAGGTTGTAAACTCTGATATTTTTCTTGACCAATGCACACTTTGCACGGCTCCTGTGCTCAACTTTCACTTCTACAGAAAATGAGAGTAATTGTTATCTCTATTGAGCTTTCAGAGATGAAACTATGAACCCTTTTCAACACACTCCTTGCGGACACTTCACTGCACTCCTTGCAGGAAAACCCTTGCTCAGACAGAGAAACAATTGAAACTCATTCCTTACTCTCCCTCTCTTCAGATTTCAGACATTGAACAACAAATCATTCATGTACAGCATAAAAGAAAATGTACAATAGAAAGAGTAAAACAACATGAGCATAACATTCAACATGCATCCACAGAGAACAAGCATAACACCATGAGTCTGAATCAAAGCTCTTTATATTAATCTAGAACTTTTGTATAGGGAATTCTTCTACAAAGCTCTCTGCTTCTCCTATGCTTTATCTTGATAATGTTGCTAATTCTACAATGATACAAGTGAGGGTGTCTATATCCATTTTCCCTTTGGCTCCTAAAATTGTCTAATCTAAGAATTCAAAGCTACCTACTTACATTAACTAGCATAAATGCCTCTTAGTCCTTCAGACGAGAGAGGGACGCTCAAGGTCTGATTATAATCTACAAGTACACCCTTTCTTAATTATTACATTTACATTTGGTGTATCCAACGTCAAAACATTCAAACAATTTATCATGTGCCCAAAATGTGTTGGCATTTTCCCCCATGCTCACTTGTTGTTGGCGATGCTCCTGCATCAAAATCACTCGTCACTTGGACAATTTTCATGGAAGAAATGATAGCACACTGGGAGGATACAAGGAGAAATAGCTTCTTTAGCCAGTTGATAAATCTCAAGAAAAAGGGTCCAGTTACAGAGCACATTGAGAACTTCCAAAGATTGAATATAAAAGTAACAGATATTCCTAATGAGCACTTGATTGATGTATTCATAGGAACTTTAATGGATAACATTCAACATGAGGTTCGTCTTTGGGAACCCAAATCATTGGAGAATGCATTTAGGGTGGCAAAAAATATTGAAAGTAAAAATATGGCTATGGATACTAGAAGGAACACTCCTAACATCTATCAAGAGAATAATGTTCCTTATTCTAAAACACCTCAACCTACAAGGTTGACACATAAAAAATTGGAGGAAAGAAAAGAAAAAGGTTTATGCTTTAATTGTGACATCAAGTACAATAAGAGACATAAGTGTGGTGAGAAGAAATTATTCTACATAGATTGTGAAGAGGAAGAAGAACAAGAACAAGAGCAGGAACCATCTCAAGATGAAAATGTAGACACGGTCTCTTCTGAAGAGTTGACTCCCATGATATCGTGTAATGCATTGGCTGAGATTATCACACCTCTAAACCTCAAGATCGAAGGATATATAAAAAATAAAAAGGTAATAATCATAATTTATTCTAGTAGTACTCATAATTTCATTCACTATAAATTTGCCAAATCTCTCAATTTCTTGTATATCCAGCACCAGAGTTTCAAGTAATCATTGCAGATGTAGGAACTATCAATTTCTCAGGAAAATGCAATAAGATGAATATTACTATGGGGGAATATGTAATGAGTAGTCCAATGATTTCTATACCCATAGGTGGTGCTAAATGTCTTACTAGGAATCCAATGGTTACAATCATTATGAACAATGGATTTTAACTTTCAAGAACTTTTCATGAAATTTTCATTTGAAGGAAAAGAAATTGAGTTAAGAGGCATCACAGGGAAACTCAGTAAGGTGATAAGATCCAATGGCATGACAAAATTATTGAAAACATGGCATCAAGGTGTAATTGCACTACTATGCTCACTAGATGTTCAAACATATAGGCCATCTATTCCCCCAGATCTCCAAGGGATCATTGATAAGAATTCCAAAGTATTTGAAGATATTTCTAAAGGTCTTCCACCCACTCGAAATCATGATCATGATATTCACCTAATACCTAGGAGTGTTCCTCCCAACATAGTGCCATAGAGATACCCTTATTCCCATAAGAGTGAAATTGAGCGCATGGTTGAAGAAATGTTAGAGGATGGCATTATTAGACCTAGCCAAAGTTCTTACTTTGCACTGGTGGTAATGATATTCAATAAAGATGGCTCATGGTGTATGTGTCTAGATTATAAAGAGATCAACAAGATCCATATTAAAGATATGTTCTCCATTCCCTTCATTGATGAATTGTTAGATGAACTACGTGGAACAATCTATTTCACAAAGTTGGATCTCTGTTCAGAGTATCATCAGATTAGAATGAAGGAAGAAGATATCCCGAAAACAACATTCTGAACTCATGAAGGCCATTATGAATTTTTGGTCATGTCTTTTGGCCTTACAAATGCACCTTCCACATTCCAAGGGTTGATGAATTCCATTTTCAAGCCCTTCCTTCAAAATTTGTGTTAGTATTTTTTGATGATATACTAATCTATAAAAAGTCTTGGTAGGATCATGTGCGACATGTTGACAAGGTTCTACAACTACTAAAGGAGAAACAAATATATTCCAAACCATCCAAATGTTTCTTTGGGGTGAATGAGGTAGAGTATTTGGGTCATATTTTATCTCATGAAGGTGCCAAGGTAGACCCTAACAAGATTAAGGCCATGCTGGATTGGCTAATTCCCAAAACATTGAAGAATCTTAGAGTATATTTTTCTTTGACAGGTTACTAACGCAAGTTTATTCAGCACTATGGAAGAATAGCATCACCTTTAATGACACTAAATAAGAATGATGCATTTTCATGGACTCCAGAGGAAACTAAATATTTTGAAAAACTTAAAGAGGTGATGTGCAAAGATCATGTATTGACCAATCCAGACTTCACAAAAACCTTTATTGTGGAATGTGATGCCTTAGGAAATGGAATTCGTGTTGTCCTAATGCAAGAAGGAAGGCCCTTGGATTTTGAAAGTCGACCACTCAAGGGAAAGGACTTACACAAACCCATTTATGAGAAGAAAAAGATGGCAATACTACATGCATTGAAGAAATGGCTTCCTTACCTAATAGGTAGGCACTTCAATGTCAAAAATGATCATAATAGTCTTAAATACTTCTTGGAACAAAGACTATCTTCAGAAGAACAAAAAAAATGGGTGACCAAGATATTGGATTATGATTTTGAAATCGTCTATAAAAAAGGGAAGCAAAATGTTGTCGCATATGAACTCTCAAGAAAGGATGAAGATGTTGAGGCCTTTCTTTGTGTTATCTCGATCATCCAACCCAATTGGATAATAGAATCACGGGATTAATGGAATAATGACGAAAAAGACTCTCATTCAAAGGTTACATCAGGATTCTAGTGCATCAAATATATTTACATGGAAAAAAGATTCACTATGGTACAAATATAGCTTATATTTATGTAAGAACTCCCAACTCAAACAAAGGGTACTATTGGAATTGCACACCTCTCTAGTAGGAGGGCACTTGGGATTTTGAAAACCTATGATAGGGGCAAGAAGGAATTTTTTTGGGATGGCCTTAAAAATGATGTTCAAAGGTTTGTCGCAGAATGTTTCATTTGGCAAAAAAATAATGTGGAAACAATTAAGACCCTAGGTCTTTTACAACCATTAGCCATCCCAATTTCGCACTGGGAGGAGATTTCCATGGATTTCATAACAGGCTTACCAAAGTCTAAAGGAAAGAGTGTCATCATGGTGATTGTTGATAGACTCACCAAATACGCACACTTTTGTGCACTCTCTCATCATTTCAAAGCCAGTTCTATTCCCACCGCATTCATGGAGAAAGTTCAAAAGCAACATGGAAGCCCAAAGATTATTGTAAGTGAAAGAGATCCCATATTCACTAGACTTTTTTGGACATAATTATTTTCTTGTTTGGGTACTCAATTGGCTCATAGCTCATCCTATCATCCTCAACATGATGGAAAAACCTAGATAGTGAACAAATGTCTGGAAGGCTACCTTTGTTTCTTTGTCTCTGATAAACAAACACAATGCTTCAAATGGTTACCCTTGGCAGAATGGTGGTATAACACTTCCTTTCATACTTCAACAAAAATGACACCATTTATGGCACTCTACGGATACCAGCCTCCTTCCATCACTTCTTCTCTAAAAGAAAAATCTATGGTTCAAGTAGTGAAAGATCACATCGAGCATCAAAAACAAGTTCTCCAAATCTTAAAGGACAACCTGACCATGGTATAGAATCGCATGAAACAACAAGCATATCAACATCGTAGAGAAATAAGTTTTGAAGTAGGGGATTGGGTGTTTTTAAGACTACAACCATACAAACAGATGTTCCTCAATCAAGCCGAGAAGGATAATAAATTATAACCAAAGTACTATGGCCCTTATAAGGTGTTGCAAAAGATTGGTACTATGGCATACAAATTGGAGTTGCCTGTATCTTCACGAGTACACCCAGCTTTCCATGTTTCATGCTTAAAGAAGGTTATAGGTGACACGATCCCAGTTTAAACTATATTGCCAAAACTTGACAAGGAAGGAAAAATCATATTGGAGCCTGAAGCCATCACTGACACAAGAATTCACTAGTTGACGAATAGATCCATTTCAGAGTATCTCGTTAAATGGAGGAAAATACCAGCTTAAGATTCCACTCGGGAAGATGAGTCTTTTATACATAATCATCTAGAGTTACTCAAGTGTTGCAGATGACACTTGTCTCAAGGGGAGGGACACGTTAAGTCCTAAATAGTGGCTCATTACCCCTTGATTGGGGCATATTACATTAGTAATGTTATTTTATTTGTCTCATTTAATGTTATTTATTTATGTTGTATTTAGTAATGTTATTTTATCTATGTTGTTTTATTACCATTCTTCCATTCATCCCTTGCTTAGTAAAGCAAGGAGACATTTTCATTTGGAATCATTCTTTATTTTGGACATTTATGTAAGGTATAAGGATTTTTCCCCCTCAAAGAGGCTTATTACCTGAAATTCTCTCTTTTTCAAGGCATTGAGTGATTGTTCTAAGATTTTTTTATGCTATATTGATATTTGGTTCTTAACATTTGAAATAAAACTTAAAAGAGTTCTTTTTCAGATAAATACCCATCTATAATATTTTATAGAGAATAGATAGGAAAGAAAAAATGAGAAAGTAAATTGTAAGATACAATAAGAATTTAGGTTGTTAACACCATATTGCAATATAGAAATACACAAGTTGAGGTTTGCCTTGTCATTTAGAGATTACAACCACCAAAGAACTTTGGAACTATATATTACTGTACCTAAATTATTATCAAAGGATTATGTATCAAAGAAGATTATGATATCACAATAGAAACAGGTGGTAAAACATGAGTCCAAGAAAAAAATTGAAATATTATTTCGGTATATGGACTCCTTTATACTTAGTTGACATCCAACTAATTGAATATTACACATTCTTTAATAAACGAGGAACTGTGAGAAGTTTTGTGTAAATCTACACTGAAAAACATAGCTAAGAAAATCGTAAAATATTCTACTTTAACCCATGTGAACCTACAAGAAATTGAGAACAGTAAGATGAGATTTTCTTCTAGACTCTGTAAAAGTTTTAGAGAAAATCAATAACATCTGGACACGAAATTCTCACCGAGGAGATTTTTTGTATAGATATATAAATAACATATTTTAAACCTCGTAAAAGTCAGGAAATTTCTAACCTATCAGATTTAACCAAGCTCAAATCATCCTCACATTTACTCAAATTCACTGTTTAACAAGGATTTCAATACCAGAATGTGTATGAATAATATCCTTACGACAAAACTCGTAACCCTTTACCTATGTTCAAAAGAAACTTCTGGATGCTCAAACGATAGGAATGAAGTTGAGGAAAAGGCACTAAACCGCCTCTCTCAACGAGTAACTCATGCCTCAAGCTCATCCTTCATACATGACCTCGAGAAACACCTTTCCTTACAACCATCCATGCGATCAAATTGGTTAATGGACTGCCTAGATAAGCCAGTACATACTTGAGTCATGAATCGAAGACAAGTCCCTTTCCTCGCAAAATTTACTATCGAGGTTGACAAGGGACAAATTAAATTTCGTTCACCACAACCTTGGGTTGGATAAGGTTACGCACTCGCCATAATTTACATGCTCTAATTTATACAAAACGCCCCTTTACATTATTCTCATATCCACGATCTACATTTTGTCAAAGTCACGAGGCTTATATATTTTGGCTAGTAGGTTTGTATTTGTTTGAAAATGATACAAGGGTGGACCCCTTCTACAATATTAAAGGAGACCCTTTCTTTTATAGCCAATTATCATGTGGTAGCAACACTTTACTAAATTAAAAAGAGACAATAATAAGTTATGATAATTATGTAGCTCACCTCTAAAGAACATATATAATTAGGTATTGTCAAGGTAAGGATCGACGAAGAAGATATCCATATTTTCAACTCATTTTTTTTTTATATGGAAATTTGGGAATGTTACATCCTGGGTAGAGAGTACTTATTTTTAATGGTCATGTTATTCAATTTCCAATAGTCAATACATAATCGTAGTGTTTCATATTTATTTTTGACAAACAATATTGGTGCTCCCCATGGCGAGATACTTGTTCTGATGTATCATTTATCTAACAGTTCATGCAGTTGATTTTTTAATTATGTTAACTCGGGGACACTCATCCTGTAAGGTGATTTGGACATGGATGCAGATCTAGATAGTAGATTGTTAGAGAAATTTTTTTCTCTCCTTGTAGGTAATTCCGACATTTCTTCTATGAATACATCCTAAAATCCATGAAGAACCGTAAATTATTCTAAATTTAGTTTTCTTTCTTTCTCTAACAAGTTTGTTACTTGGATAGAATATATTTCGTAGCCTTAACTAATGCACTTTTTAAATTGCATTGTAGATATTTATCTGACAGAAAATGGTTTATTAATTCCTTGCACTGTTCTTGATATTCCATTTTTATCTTTGTATACAAATGAATTTTTATAAAAGTTTAAAATAACTTTCTATTGGAGAAATTTATATTTTCAGTGGGTGTTAACTTACTAGTTCTATTTTAGACTTTCTATTTATATCATCACTATTATGCTATTACGCATGTATGCATTCCTAAGGAAAGCTAATCACTTGATTGATTTTATTAATTATGGAATGTTATGTCCTATATATGAGTGTATTCCACTCATTCGTTTTATCATAATGATCATCATATATGTATCAATCATCAGCTCATTGGAGTAGTGTGAATATATTTTCTCATTCTTCCATATTGAAACTCTCTTCCTTTAGTGATAAGGTTTGTTTGTACTTTATTTAAATAGATCTCATGTGTAGCTTTCAATGAAACATTGACATGGTATCAGAGCCGACAGATTCATACGAAAAAGACATACTAGACTTTTTTTCTAGGTATTAAAGATTGGAGAATGCAGAAAACATGGATTATTCATCGACAATACATCTCACCCTTCATAACTATTTGTAGTGGAAGACAAAAATTCTGCTCCAGCTCAGATGTAGAGGCTTGTACCAAACAACTACCACAATTGAAGTAGAGAATGATTTAACCAATGAGAAAAACGATGTTCTTAATAGACAATATATGGTCGTAGGATGTATCTTCTTGTCTATTTCTCCTAAAATTCTCCACCAAGTATATGATGAATCATGAGACTGAAATCCAAATGAACTATGGACCAAATTAAAGGTTTTATTCGAGAATAAAGAATATTGTGAAAATTTCATGCAAGAGATTAAAAATATAGATCCAGAAGAGAAACCATCAAAAGATCAAGCCTCTTATTCTGAAAAGTCTTCTACACAAGTATCTGCACAAATTCTTGTTCCATTAATTGCAAATGATTTCTACTTGATTTCATGTTGGTTTTTTGAATTTCATATGGAATATATCATGCATGCATATCAAGAGTAACATGCAGAAACTTTTTCATTTGCCATGCATGCATCTTAGGAGAAACATGCATGCACCATGCATGTATCTTGGGAGACAAAAAATGAGTTGCGCACATTCGATTCAATTATGATATTTTCTAAGAAAATATTGCAAAAAAAATAGATATTTGAATTCCCATCAGAAAAATACGCAATTTAAAAAAAAAACATCGTTTGAAATGGAGTTCGGGAAGTAAATTTATGAGAATTTTAAAATCCACAAATTTTCATCATTTTTCCAAAAACGACCGTACGATTTTCAAAGTTTCATCCAAAATTCATTTGGATCTTCTTCATTAAAAAAATGGAATGTGGATATGTGTGGACATTGCATTGATGCATATACTTCATCCGATCTATGCAGACATATGCATCTTCAAAAAAATCTTCAACAAGCACAAAATTGCACTGCGAGGTCTTCGTCGAGTGAAGGAAACAATTGCTTAGCAACTGGTTTTTGTTCCTTCTCATTTATTTTTTCTTATGCATTGTACATTGAGGGGTTTTTTTTCCCATGAGGTTTTTCCTCTTTTCTCGTTTTTTTAGTGTTTCATTCTTAGATGCATTCTACAATGGGTACCAAAGATGGCCTTGATTGTTGGGAACCATTTATCATTTACAGTCTATTAGTGTTTAGGGGGGGTGCTGGAGATAATATACACTCACCTAGAATTCTTTTCCTAAGTTTGATAGTCCAATGTTGAGAATGATTCCTTAGATGAAAATATACTCTCTAGAGAATATTCCACTACAAAATAGGGCATTCATCTTTAGTTCAGAGTCAGTTAGACTCAATTAGATTAGTGGAAGTCACTCATGCATGGAAACCTTGGTTTTATCACCAGTAGTTGCATGTGTCTCTCTCACTTCCACACATATGTCTTAGTTAACTAATGATTGCATGGATCAATTAACTAGGAATAGGTGATAGTTTACTCCAGTGTCTGTTAGTGAGTGTCTAGATGTCTCTAGATCACTACTATGGTTCATTATTTAGTCATGTAAACTATATCTATTGTAAATTATTCACTCTTTGAATGTGGAACTCAGTTTGTACAATTCTTTGATTCTATCTCTCTATCTCTCTTTTCCATATTTTTTGGATTGTCTAGATTTCTCCAAGAAGCATAGCTATGATACCATGGAAATGTCGATGAACATGCAAAAATAAGATCTAGCAAGCAAATGACATACACAATTTTCACAAAAGTGAGAAAACACAGAAATGAGAGAGAGAGAATCAAAGAATTTTATTAACTAAATTCCACTCTCAAAAGAGTGAATAATTTATAATAGATATAGGTTACATGAGTAACTAATTCTGCATAGTAGTGATCTAGAGAAATATAAACACTCACTAATGGACACTGGAGTGAACTGCCAACTCGTCCTAGTTAACAGATCCATGCAATCATTAGTTAACTGAGACACATGTGTGGAAGTGAGAGAGACACATGCAACTACTGGTGATAAAAATGAGGTTTCCATGCATGAGTTACTTCCACTAGTCTAACTGAGTGTAACTGACTCTGAACTGAAGAGGAGTGCCCTATTTTGTAGGGGAATATTCTCTCGAGAGAATATTCTCATCTAAGGAATCATTCTCAACATTGGAATACCAAACTTAGGAAAATAATTCTAGGTGAGTGTGTAATATGTCCAACACTTTGTGCCTTTATAACCAGTCCATAGATTTAAGTATGTCATATGATCCTAAGGGTAAAAAATTCAAGTTTACCTCTCTATCCTCACCATTTGTATTAATCTCACAATTAGGAATGAGTTATGTTATCTTTCTTTTTTTTCTTGTTGCCAAGTTTACTAACCATGATTTAGTATGCTTTACCTTATTTCTCTTGTTTGAGTCTACCAAAGTTAGGGTAACATAACTTAAACAAGATCCTGGGTCAATTAAAATAGAAAATTGTTTGTCATGAATTTTACCTTCAATCTCCATAATACTGGTTTGATGATTTTCTTTCCTTCCATCCAAAGCTATGTTGATTCTATGAATACTTTTTCCAATATCTCCAACTATCGAAGATTCTTGTATGTTATGAATAGTCTTGTTTGCAACATTCCTATAGGGACAGTTTTTAAAAAAATGTGGTTTTCCACATCCCCAACATTTCAATGGCTCTCTAGAATTATCATTTATTTTCTTGAATCCCAAATTAGCTGACTTTCTTCCCTGAACTTTGTTGACGCCCAAAAGCGCAACATGAAATTCCTTCTTGCAAATAAGTTGTAACTCATTATTACATAAATATTAATAATACTAAATAGGTGGGACCCCCTTAGAACAATAATAAAAAACGGAAATGGCTCCTCTTGTTAAGATCTTCAATCTTCTCCTATGATTGCATTCCATGGATAATTTCACAATTCAGAAAAAAATAGACTCTGGTTCTATTTTCAATTTATGGATGTTTGGTTAGTAATTTGATTTGAAAATAAATGTTTATTTCACTAAACATTCTTACCCTTGCCACACATAGACTTTAACACTAAGCGCAAGCTACATGAAAAATTATGTTATATTTGAACAATGGATCGTCATGTGGTATGGAATTTATTCAATAAAAAATTATATAGGTTATGGATCCATCTATTGGTTTTGGACTCAACTTTTGATATTCAAAATTCGTATGGAAAATTTGCCAAAATAGTTGACATGTGTGTGAAGGGTTAATTGAAACTAAGTGCACTTCACTAAGTTTTTGGTTGATGAAATTTAATATATGGGAGATGGAAGGCAACATGCATTTACTGCATGTCGTTCTTACCCTATCTCGAGGATGCCACCTTTACTATGTTTTTGTATTTTCTTTGGGCGCTCTGGTAAATAGAAACTCCACCATTTTTTGCCCTATGGGAAAAGGATTTGCAATTTCTGGTTTCCTTACAATTACTCTTATAGGTATGTGGATTTTGTCTCTTCACTCATCAAATTTAAGCTCTGCTCGAGTTAAAAAAAAAAATTAGATCTAGGATTTTTCATGCAAAATGTATATTTTCTCCAAAGTTTACAACAATTTGTTTTAACACTCTAGTAGTGTGAAATTGCATTTTGATTTAGGTTTTTTTTGTTTTTCCTTTTTTCATTTGAGTAAATCCAACTAGAAATGTAGCTCGACACTCTGTATTAGTTCAGGTATAAAATTGTGTTATGCTTATAAACGTCGTATTCATGTTGTTGATACAAAGTCTTCGGTGGATTGTTTGCATTCTGGCTGTGAAAAATGAATGTCGATTGTGTTTTCTTTCCTGTTGGCATAAAATTGGTTCAAACCTGAAATATCATTCGACATTTTGTTCTTGTTTGATTACATGGTTAGGTTACACCTGGAACAAACGTTGGGATTTATGTTGTTGACAATGGTTTTACAGTAAATTTTTTTTTTTTTGCTTAGATTCTATGATTAATTTTTAAGCATTATTTTTCTTTGTAAAAAGAAAAGCGAAATGAAGGTTTCGTATATTACCCTATCCATACCCACCTGCAAATGATGGATGGAAAGAAATTGTCCATCAACCTATTGCACACTATCATGGTTGGCCCATAATATCATTACCATTTCCTCATCCTCCACCGCCATTCAACATGAGTTCCCAAGTTGATCACATTGCTTCACCATCCCAGTCCTCAGATGCAAGAAAAAGGCTCAAAACTACCATGTCCAAACTAGAGGTTGATAAAGGTAAAAAGGTGGCCAATTCCACCAAGTCTTTAGAAAATTCCTATGAATCAGTGCCATCTCATACATGCCTTAAAGATGGTTGTTTTCTCATCAATGAAATCCATCTTCAAGGCTCCAATTAGCCTAAGGTTTCTATAGAAGGCAAGACAACAAAAGGATCAAAGGAGGGAAATAGTGGAAAAAGGAAAATCACCTCTCGTAGAAAACATGGATTTTGATGTTGTTATGACAACATATTATTTTTTTGGACAACAAGCATATATTTAGACATAATATTTTTGACATCATGGATATTATCCTATTTTTTGTCAACAATCATGTTTTATTTTTCTTAATGATAAAATGCTTGACTATGTATATGAATGGGAGTTATAAGGAGAATGCTTGAGCATCTTTTTGGGTTAATATATTTCATATTATGTTTTTATTGAAGTTAGAGAAGGAGAGAGAATAGAAGGAGAAATTCTGATATAAGGTATGCTTTGTACTTGTGATATACTTTTTTTCTTCATTCCTTCTGAGTTTACTAGAAAGCTAAACCATGTTGATGACAACAGGGTCTTATTCAAGGCAACATGAATCAAAACTGAATCATATATTTCAATAGCTTGTTTCTAAAGGTGTGTGATTTATCTAAGATAGTCTGTGTATTATTTCTTGTTTATGAATTAAATTTCATGATTGATAAAGAATATTTTGCAAAATCAAGTGACAACACTTTTGTGGCAAGTTGATCCAGATCTTTAGCTTTAGTTTTATTTTATTGTCAGAGTCTTTTTGTATGGTTCCCATTGGAGACTTATAAATTTGAATTTGGTCCCACTCTCGTAGGGGTTTGTAAAGAGAGTTCTTCTTTGTATCTCAGAATGAAGTTAATATAAAATCAGATTTCTGATTTCAGTCTCACATGTGTATATTAATGATATTTTTCATATTTTCCTTTTATCCTTGTCTCTTATCCATGTACACACTTATGTATATTTTTTATTTCTTTCTTTTACAAAGTTATGCATAATATATAAAATCAATTTTGGTTCCTTGTATATATTACCTCTGGATCAAGTGATTTTTTAATTTTAGGGCTATAAACCCCGGGTAGCTTTCCCAAGTATCTTGCCTTAGCCTAGAAAGATCTAAGAATGTTTGAGTAAGATTATCCATACCTTTTCCTCAACATTTATTTAGAAACCATACTCGGGAGATATTTCCATATCTCTCTGGTTGATTGTATCAGTGTTGTGTCTTATTTTTTGATTTGTTTGATTACCCCTTGACTGATTTTTCCATGAAAATACCTATTGTGAGACAACCAAATATTGGATATGGTCTTGATGACCAAACTAGAATTTCCTTGACTTTATTTAATACTATTTTAGCAACTGCTAGTGCTTTTGTTGAACTTGAAAGCTCTTGGGAAACAATTGAAAGGGACATAAATATTCATGACCATTGGGAAGATAGGCAAAGGCATCCCAGAAATAAATAGTAACATTTCCTCTTACAAGTTTATTATTTTATTTCATCTCTTTTAATTATCTTATTTCTCAAATAAGAAGAGGATTTTCCCTTGAAGTTAACCCTATTTATGAAATAGGAAGGAGAGAAATTTTCTTATCAACACAATAAAGTTCTCTTAGGATCACTCTATCTTATTCTTCCAGTTCATCTTCATCACCCATATATTTCAACTTCAATATGACATCTTCAGGTAATAGTTGGGGCACCGAAGGTTCCTCCTCCTCACAACCTTACACTTCATATTTGATTGGTAGTATCTACAGTCATCAAGTCCCTATCCAATCTACTACCAATATTGCTAATGTCATTAAGAAATATGGACTTTTCCAATTTGAGGAAGATGCTACAACCACCCCCTAACATGTGTCTTCTCCATTCAATATGGCGCCAACCACCCAACCTTTACCAAAATTCAAAAAAGCATTTACCTAGGTTCTTAGGAAATGGTATCGTTATCACAAATGAACACCTAGTATCATTTTCTAATGATTGTCATAACATAGGGGATAACAATAATGACACTTGCATGAGATTATTTATCAGTTCTCTTGCAGGGAAAGATGGAACATAGCTTTTTGATATCCTTCCCTAATTCCTTTCAAATTTGGAAGAAATAGTCTATTGGTTCAAACCACTTATGGAAAACCCAAGAGTCCAACACATCAGTTAAGGGAACACAACAATATTTCCTATAAGGATGGTGAAACCATTAATTATTTTAGCCTTCATTTCACAAAGCTATATAATAAAATTCCCAAACCAATTCGTTCTCAAAATAAATTTTCATTCATACATTATTTGATCTAGGTGTATATTGGTGGCCACCCACCTATTCCAACTTGATCATCTTGACAATTTTTAGTTCAACACGTTTCTTTGTAATGATGAAATTTCTTTGTAATTGTGGGTTATGCACTTCCAGGGCTATCCTGAATCCCTACATAGCATCCAGGTGGATATTAGTGGCCACCCACCTATTCCAAATTACTTATTTTGGAATTTTTCATATCAATACATCTTTATGTGCTTCCAGGGCCATTGTGGGGCCCTAAATAGTGTTTTCTTGGATTTACACATTCAAATTGTGGAAAAATATTATATTTTTATGGAATAATGTGTAATTATCAAAAATACCCTTCAAACGGGATATCACGCGCCTAAAATAGAGGTCTTATGCAAAAGTTATGACCCCACGAAATTGAGGTACCAACTTACCCATCGGGGCCCACATAACTTTTGGCATTTAATATCCTAGGGTTAGGTTTTTGGATGTCTATGGTTTTGACATTCATGAGTAATTTTAAAAAGGCCCTTGGAGCCTCATTGCAATGATTCTACTCAAGCATATGAATGCAGGCACCACATCTCTTCTCAAGGATAGCTACCACCATTCGAGCAAGTTGTTTCAGTTCTGCAATTTTGCAGTTTCAACCTATTTCCTTTATTCAATAGAAGTTATTGTTCTCTGGATATCTATTTTTTTTCTTTATATCTCTGTGTTATATCTGTTATTCATTTCATTCTTCTCATAAATCTGGATCAATGGTATCAGAGTACTCTGCTCTTCATTTTTTTTTCTTTGTGCATGTCCCCAACAAGATCTGGGTAAAAGAAGTTGGGACTCGAACTAGTCAATCCTTTGCAAGATCGACCGCGCTGAACCCGAACACAACTCATGGTGGATGAAAATAAATATTATGGATTAGGATATGATTTTAAAATGTTTCTCGAGGAATCCCTTTTGTGACAAAAGAATGATATAATGGAGAAATTTCAACAGATCCTTTGATGACTACCCATAGGAGATGCATCTTGATCAAGCGGCCATGCAATCCCCTTCAAGGTAAAAGTAAATTTTGATATTATATTATTTGAAGGACTAATAGATGTGGATGATATATATAAAAGGTTGAATCTGCTCGAAAGTTATTTTTTGATCCAGAATTTTTTCGATAGGGAAAATATTACTTTTGCACTCCTCAAGGCCCTCCCCCATGTTAAGCACTAGTGTGATACATACTCTGACTAAAGGGACATAGATGAATATACAATATTTTTGTTCACCCACACATTGGATTCCTTAAGGAATTCCATTAAATAACATTAATACCCTAATGGAAGCTACAAGGACTAGTACACAAGATGGACCATGCTGCATCAAGAAAGGGACCATACAATACCATATTTCACCAATATTTTCCATACTCTGCACAACAAATTGAGTATCAAAGACTCTGAATGACATATGATGCTAAAATACAACGAATATATGCATAGATACATTAAAATAAATGGATTTTTTGGACATCACATCATTAGGTGTGACTTGTAGATATGTTGCCAAGATCGAGCAAAATTTTAAGAAGAAGAGGTGAGATTTTGGATTTGCAAATTCCACATAGTTGAACAAGGTAAAAGGTGGTCCCAAGCCACCAAATAATGGATAGAAAAAAGATGGTCTCTCTTAGGACAACCAGTCCAAGAAGAAACCCAATAAGGGTAATGAGAAGTCAAAGAAGGACATGTGAAAGTGGTGTGAATACCATAAAATACCTTGGCACAACACCAAAGAATGTCGCTCCAAGAAGTCACTCATGGTTGAGTGAAATCTTCTGAGTCAGAGGTGGATTCTGAATCTGAATCAAATCCAGAAAGTGGGAAGTGGATCATCGATGTCGAACCCATTTCCATTGTCACTACCACCAAATTTCTTCAAAGAAAACCAAAAGAACCAGAGGAAGGGATACACGTCTTTTACTCATAGATGTGGGTAAAGGGGACCCTATTGCATTTCATTTTCAATAGAAGCAGTTAGAAGAACTTGATATCCCTATAGGTAATCAAGCAATTGGACCTGCTGATAACACCGCACTCGCATCCCTACACCATTGGCTAGCTTCACCAAGGATGAGATCTTTGTGTCAGCCAATAGTGTCATCTTCCCTACACCATCAATCCCTTAAGAGATGAGGTATTGTGTGATATTTATCCCATTGAATTTTGTGATGTTCTTTTAGACCATCCATATTTATGGAAATGACATGTTTTGTATGATTCTAGACTCTGCAGTGTTATTATTACTTTGAGTAGACAATTGTACAAGATACAATAAGTAGCACCGCCTACTGCTATTTCTTTAATCTTTTCTAAGTAATGCAATAAGGTTTTTTTCACGGACCAGTAAGTTCATCTTATATGTGATTCATGCTCATAGTAAGTAGAAGGTCACCGCCACATCTGTGACCTCTACACAGAGCCTGTCTTTGCAACATAAGAAAGTGGACGAGATCGTGGAAGAGTACATAGAAATCTTCTCCTCACCCACCGGGGTACTAACACACTTCCAAGCCAAGCATCCAATAGATCTAACCCCTGGTGCACTTCTACCTAATGGACCAGTCTATCATCGCTCGTTGATAGAAAATGATCAAATCAAGTGCCATATCCAAGAGCTAGTTCAAAAGGGGCACATCTGACCTAGCTCCTCCCCTTGCGAAAGCCCAATATTTTTGGTGCATAAGAAAGAGGAGACCTGGAAGCTCTACATTGATTTCAAAGAATTAAACAAAATCACATTCAGGAATTAGTACTCAATTCCCTGAATTGATGACCTTATTGAACAACTCAAGGGGGGGGGAGTTATTCAACAATATTGACCTAGAGTTTAGATACCACCAGGTTCCCATTGAACCAACTGATGTATGGAAGACAACTTTCAAATATAAATAAGGTGTCTTTGAATGGTTGGTCCTACCCTTTGGCTTAACAAATGCACCAACAACTTTCATGAGATTGTTCGATTATGTATTGAGACCCTTCACCAACTCTTTAGTGGTGGTATATCTAGATGGCATCCTCATCTTCAACGGAACTTGGGAGGAGCACATGCAACATATTCAATAGGTTTTGGGCACTCTGCGGCAACGCAATCTATATGCCAACTTGGAAAAATGCTCCTTTAGCATGAATAGGGTCCAATATTAGGGATACATTATTGATGAATATGGGGTACAGGTGGATCCAACTAAGATCCAATTCATTCTTGACTCCTCAACCCTGACCACACTAACCGATCTTCAAAGATTCTTTGGACTTGCCAAGTTATATTGAAGGTTCATGTTGGGATTCTACCATATTGCATGGGCCCTCATCCAATTAACCAAAGGCAGTGGAAAGGAAAATTTCACATGGGGGCAGGCACAACAACAAGCATTTGATGATATGAAACATCTCTTATGCTCATCTCCAATACTCTCCTTAATCAATCTACAACAACTATTCAAGATTGATATTGATGTCGATGACTATACTATAGGCACAGTTATCACTCATCACAATCATACAATAGCATACCATAGTGACGTAGTCTCAGATACTATCCGGAAATATCCCACCTATGAAAAAGAAATGTATTCCATTATGAAAGCATGTTGTCAATCGAAACATTAAAATCTAGGAAAGGAGATAATCATCCACAATGATCATAGGCCTCTTCATTTCATATAAACATAGGGGAAGTTGCAGAATGACCACCATCAAATGTGGTCCACATAGCTAAAAAAATTCCATCTAAACATTAAGTATAAAACATGAAGCACAAATTGTTTCATTGAAATTCTCAGTCACCCTCTCATTGTTGCACTCACCATATTGCTCCATTCCTGTGTGCATGAGGCATTTGAGTGGCCTCAACTTTATCAACGTGACCCTGACTTCATGACCACGTACCAACTCTTGGGTACATGCACAAATTTCACCGATTTTCACATCCAGGATGGACTGTTATGCCATCTGGGCCACCTCAGTGTTCCCACAAATGAGCATGCAAAGTTGATTTGGGAGGCTCACTACAATCGCATGGAAGGACATTTTGGCATGGAGAAAAATGAGATTGTTCTACAAAAACATTTGTATTGGCCAAAACTTCAACAACATGTTAGAAGTTATATCACATCTTACACTTCTTGTGCCATTTCCAAGGCATCCATAAAGAATCAAGTATTATACACCCCTCTTCCTACTCCTAAGAATCCTTGGGAACCCATCCTAATGGATTACATGTATGGCCTTCCATCCACCAAACAAAAAAATGATTGTGTATTTGTGTTGGTTGATCAGTTTTCGAACATGGTCATTATCACGGCCTACAAAAAGAGAATCAAAACAACATATATTTCCAAGATATTCCACGAACGAGTGTGGGTCCATTTTGGGATACCACAGAACATCACCTTAGATCGGGATAGCAGGTTCCTCAACCCATTTTGTTCAAGTCTCTAGTCATTGTTGGACACCAAGCTCACTAAATTAATTTCTTTCCAACCCGAACACAATGGCTAGACAGAGGTCATAAATTGGATAATTGTGAACATATTGTGCATGCACAACTCTAATAATTCACGTACATGGGATAAAAGTCTTCCCTATATTCAACAAAACTACAACATATCTCTCCATAGCTCCACTAGCCATAGCCCATTCCATGTGGGTCTGGGATTCCAATCCTTGGGTTCCATTGATGTTGCACTACCTCTTGCAACCACACAAGAAGAATATTACCATGTTTAGTTTGAGGCCAAAAGGGCCACTAGATCCATGGAGAGGATTCAACACATCCACTAATAGGTCCATGAGATTTTGTAGAAAGCCAATGCTAAGTACAAGCAGCTCCATGATCAACACCGGGTATCACACTAGTTTCAGGTGGGAGATAAGGTCTGGTTACATTTATAGAAATAATGCCTTGTAGGGCCCCATCGGAAGCTTCCCCACTTCTCTATGGACCTTACACTATCCCCAATGCCATGGGTATAAATTATTTCGATCTCAACACTCCACCCTTCCTTGGCTTGCACCTAGTGTTCAATGTGGACCTCCTTCAGCCATATTTGCCACCATTATTGGACACCTCAGAGATCACATAACAATTCACACCAACATAGCTCAACCATAATTGCTAGAACATGCATCCCCTGATAAGATAGTGGATATAAAGGTCAAGGGAAATTTCCTGTAGACAATCCAACTTTATCGGGTTGTCAAGGAAAGGCAATTCCTCCACCAAAGAAAGTGGCTCACCCAGGGGAAAATTCAGTAGAACTTTCCTCACTTGATGGGGGAAATCAATGCAATGGAGACCAATTCTTCCTAAAGGGGGAGGATTGATCCAGGTGGATATTGGTGGCCACCCACCTATTCCAACTAGCTCGTCTTGACAATTTTTAGTTCAACATGTTTATTTGTAATGATGACATTTCTTTGTAATTATTGGTTCTGCACTTTTGGGGTTATCCTGATTCCCTACATAGAATCCAATTTGATATTGGTGGCCTCGAACCCATTGCAACTGGCTTCTTTTGGAACTTTTCATATCAGTACATCCTTTTGTACTTCCAGGGTTGTTTTGGGGCCCTAAACAATGTTTTTTTGGCTTTCCATAGTCAAACTATAAATGAAGTCAAATTTTGATGTCATAATGTGTATTTATAGACAATACCTTTACAACAATCTATCACATGCACAAAATGAAGGTCGTGTACAAAAGTTACGACCCTGGGAAGTTGAGGTACCAACTTACCCATAGGGGCCCACATAACTTTTGTCGTTTCATATCGTAGGGTTAGGTTTTTGGATGTCTATGGTTTTCACATTCATGAGTAATTTTAAAAAGGTTCCTATATCCTCATTGTAATCATTATTTTCAAACATATGTGCATAGCAGCCACATCTCTTCTCAGAGATAGCTACCACCATTCGAGCAAGTTGTTTCAGTTATGCAATTTTACAGTTTCAGCCTATTTTCTTTATTCAATAGAAGTTATTATTCATTGGATATTTTTCATTGTTCTCCATATCTCTGTTTTATATATGTTATTCGTTTTGTTTCTCTCATAAATCTAGATCATTATTATAATTATTTGCCTTCTCCTTATTTTCATAGACCTGAATGAAAGGATATTGACAATATCAATTCTTCCCTTTAGACTTCCCTAGAATATGAAGAAAAACTTGAAAGAACGGGTCTTCCTAAGGGAGACTTGTTCAAGAAAACATACATTTTTGCCATTCTACAACTCATGTAAGATATGGATAATAGGATGATGGCATGCAAATGAAAAGGAATTTCCTCTTCCTCTTCCATTGAAGATTCTTCTTCTTCCCTAGTTCCTTTTAGAAATACTGTTGAAAGAAAATTTTAGACAAAGGCCATAATGAATCGAACTTTGTGTAACTTCTATGAACAAAATCATGATGAGAATACTTGTGAAGTTAAAATAAATTCTAGAGAAAATATATTTGGAAAAATACCTGATATGACGATCGTTGTTTTAGATTGGGATGAACTAGAGGATGTTATGGTATTTAATACCAGGAATAAAACTTACACTGCCAAGAACAAATTTGATCTTCTCCACACTTCTTCTACCCCAAGATCATCTTCTCAAAGTGATGATACATAAACTGTGATAAATTCAAGTGATCAAGGACTATATTCTCCTCTTCCCTCTTCTAACTACAATATCCTTAACCGATTGTCTAATATCAAAGTTGATGCTACCCATTTGGACATAGTTGTCGTCCCAAAACAATAGACGCAAATCAAGAACTTTATGGAAGGTAAGGTTTCCACCATAGCCAATCTATTTGAAGATTCAAAGGAAGAAGATTCAACTATAAATAGAATATATGTAAATAACTTTAGTAACCCTTTAAAAAAAAAACCTTTCTATATCTCTGTAAAAATCATGGATAAATTATCCCACTATTGCCCAAATGATTGTGGGTATGGTCCAAGTGTGATGTCTAAAATTATCATGGAAGAGGTTTGATTATCTTGTACCAATGATAATTCTAGAAGCATGCTCTCTTATAATAATCTGTAACAATCAACTATAGGTTAAATCAAGGATGTAACCTTAGTTTTTTGTGCACATCTCAAGATAAGGACAACTCTCAATATCCAAGTAATTGACATGTTGATGAGTAACCACTCAATTATTTTGGGAAGGGACTGGTAATCCTTAACTAGTGGATACCTTTCACTTTATGGAACACATTTTTCCATCCCTGGAAATGGAAAGAACATTATAGTTCTTATAGAAGGAAGAATTTCACATTATATAGAGAGTGTTCCCCAACCCATTGTAAATTATCTCGAAGAATATTTGGGGGTGTACTCTATATTTGTTGATGAAGGTGACGCTATATTTGAACCAATTTATTTTTATTATGGCATGTGGCACATGCATTTCGATGGCTCATGTTCAAACAATGGTAATGGAGCCGACATCATTCTATATTCTCCTATAGTAAAAATTCACAATTTCTCTTATAGGATGGAATTTTCTTGTACAAACAATGTTGTTTAGTTTGAGGCATTATTGTTGGGCATTGAAAATGCATATAACCTTGGTTGTGTCCACCTTATAGTATTTAGTGATTCTGAACTTGTTGTGAACCTTGCATGAAATATTTATGTACCAAACAATAAGTTACTTAATCGTTATACCCAAGATGTTTGGATGTCATCTGATTTCAAATTTGTTATCATTTAACATCACTGACGTTAAAAGGGAACTTAATTCAATTTATTATAGATTAGTTTTTTTTTCATCTTCCCCTAATCAACAACTTTTACCTCAAAGACCTGATTGTACATTCCAATCTCTATACCGTCCTCACGTCCCCGACAACGTAGAATCATGGAAAGTTTTCCTGAGTGATGAAGGTATTTGTGCTTTCATAAAAAATGATACTATTTCCTTGAATATTGGGACATCTGAATTTCGAAAGATGATTAGATTAGGTGGCCAATGTTATGATGAAGAGAAAGATAAATCCACGGAACTACTCTGTGAGTTTGAAGATGTTTTTTCCTGGTCATATGAGAATCTTTGTGGTTTTGATCCTACTCTCATACAACATGTCATTCCTATAAAAGAAGGAAAAAAACTAGTTAGGCAAAGGCAAAGACCTATTGAAAGATCATATAATATTTCTAGTTAAGTATTTTAAATGTGTTTCAAATTTGGTCCATGTTCGTAAAGCCATTGGTCATATCAGATTATGTGTTGATTTCTATGAATTAAACAGGGCACGTGTGAAAGACCATTTTTATATTCCTGATATGGAGATGATTTTACAATAGGTTGTAGGGTCTCAAATGATGTCCTTACTTGAAGGTATTTCTGGATATAATCAAATCAAGCTAAAAATAATTGATAGATATAAAATCACATTTACCACATGCTAGGGCACATTTTCTTATGAACGTATGTATTTTGGATTATCTAATGCAGGTGCCACCTTTCAAAGAGATATGAAGACATATTTTGAAAATCTAATTGGTAATGCTATCCAAGTTTATCATGATGATTTGTTTTTTTACTCTAAAAACCAGTTGGATCATTTCGGTCATGTTAGAAAAAATTTCATGTGCTGCAGAAAATTTGGCATTTCTTTAAATCCTTCTAAATCTATTTTTGGCATCATGAAGGGTAAGCTTCTCGGTCACATTGTTTCTGATTCAGGGATGATTATAGATCTTGAGAGGATTACTTCTATTATAAACCTCCCTTCCCCCACTGTTGATTATTTGGGTTGGTTGTCATTGATGTCAACCCTTGAAGAAAGTCCGGTAACACAAAGGTTTGAGTAATGGACCCAAGATTGTTTGATTTATAATGGTATGATTTTTAATATATTTGAATGTAAGACTATTATATATGGATAGTACATGTAATTGCATTTTTGGTGGTATGTGGAACGTCACATAACTCCTCACGGTTAGAGAGTTATGGACATGTGAAGTTGGAGAACCCTCATGAGTCATATAGAAGCCCAAAAAGGTCAAAATAGTCAAAGTGGTTGCAAAGAAGAAATTTTTTAAATAATAAAGTGAAGTAATGACTATTATATAAGTCAAAGTGGATACAAAATAAATTATTTAAATAATAAAGTTAATGGAGAGATTACTAAGTGGACAAGTGGTTAGAAATGGGTTAGCCCTAAAATAAGGAAAGTGGTTTAAGAGATTTTAGAAGGTAAATAATAAAGTGAAGTGATGAGTGTAGTATAAGTCAAAATGTATACAAAACAATTTCTTTAAATAATAAAGTTAATGGAGAAATTACTAAGTGTACAAGTGGTTAGAAGTGGGTTATCCCTAAAATAAGGAAAGTGGTTTGAGATGGTTAGAAGGTAACCCCTTGAGGAAGCTACATAAAAGTATAAATAAGAGGCAAGGGTATCTAATTTTAATCACACTTGAGAATATTGAATATCTACAAGTGACTGAGGGAACCAAAGGATATCTAAGGTGAATTTCAGAGGGAAGCTGAAGTAAAGAAGGCCGAAACTCAAGGGAGGATAAATTCTTTTGATGATTCTTTCTAAGGTATGTTATTTATAGGCCATCTCACCATTTTTTGCAATAATGTTTTTTCTAGAATGATTCAGACCACAAAATTTGGAGGTCGGTGAGAAAACATATCCAAGTAGTTGTGATAAAAATTTCAACTTGTGGGTCATTTTATTTTTGGATTTATACTCCATGGAAAATAGGGTTTGTTGCTAGTCTTGAAACTAGTCTAAAATAGGTGTTTCAGGTAAAAACATCATAACTTCTTCATAACACATCTTAATTCAGTAAGACCAAATGTATTGGTTAAATTAAAGTCTATAGTATTATGTGTACCATTTTCATATCCATAGAACAAATATTTTGTGTGGGGCACGCGCTACAAGTTCGCTCTATAAAATAATCCATAATTCAACAAGGTATGCCATTTTTTCTATAACTCCTTTTCTTAGAGGTTCCAACTAGTGAAACCTAGAGGAAGTGCATAGAAGACACTGAAGAACATTTTGTACTATTTTCAAATCTTTATTCATTTCCGTTACATAGTTATGATTATTTCAAGTTAGGGTTGTTAACTAATCTAAAATTATTCATGTGAGACTAAAGTAAAGTTTGATGAAAATGCTCTTCTCTTGTTGTTAAAGTTAAGGTTTGTAGGTATGTGGTCATATACACTAGGTATATTACAGAGTTACAAATCAGATTTAGATGATTAAATGGATGAGGCATTTTCGTTGAGGTACATGTTGGGTACATGGTTGAGACAAGTAGTTGATGAGTTCGCACATACACAAGGTGTATAGTTGATGATGTTGGTACATATTGATGAGTCATATTTTATGTATATTTGATGCATTATTGATACATATTTGGTGCATGGTTGATGCATGTGTTGATGATATAGGTTGAGCTATAGCTTGGTTCATGGTTGATGCACTTGTTTATGGTACATGTTGATTATAGGTTGTTTGGTACAGGTTGATTGGTATAAGTTTACAGCAGTATATCTCACAATGATAGTGTGATAGTGGTTTCATCATTCTACTTATATTTCAGGGAAGTTGGATGGGGAAAGGATAGGTGGTTGTAGCCACCTTCCAGTTGTAGCCGGAGAACATAGGGGGTTGTAGCCTCCTTCTAGTTGTAGCCAAAGAATTGGGGAATTGGAGCTTCCCTCAGGTTGTAGCCTAATAAAGTAGGGTATTGGAGCCTCCTTCCATTTTCAGCTGGAAAACAAAGGAAGTTGGTGCTTCCAATGAATATAATTCTTAAATACATATAAAAAAAATATTCCATGGTTTTCTCCCGCTTTGAGTTTCCATGTAAAAAAATTGGTGTACTGTGTATGTGTATGATTGCTCATTTGTTCATTGTTTATTTACTTTGCAACTATTCTATGATAATGATAGATTGATATAACACTTTAATTTTGTGGTTAAAAATGATTAAATTTCTCTGTTACTGATTCACCCCACCTCTCAGCAATCCAACAATTGGAATTAGAGTAGGTTCCTTCAGAAATCAGGTTAACCACTGGAAGAAAATCATGGACTGTTATGAGAATGGATTACCACTATTTGATGGTCATAATGGGTTAGATTATGAGATATGGAGCATAAGAAAGAAAGTATTTTTATAGACATAGGGGAATTATATTTGGCTATCATTTGTTACACGATATGATCATTCAAAAAGGGAAAATACCATAGCCAAGAAGGAATTGAAGAAGAATAACAAAATAGAAATGGATTTCATCTGGGAAGGATTACCTAATCGGGTAAGAGAAAAGGTTGGTAAATGTTCATGAGCGAAAGAAATTTGGGATAAGTTACATGACACATATTCTTCACCCATCGCAGATTCTAAAAATGCTAAAGAAGATGCAGGTACATATAAAGAAGAAATATGTTCACAATGTCAAACAAATTTAGAATATGAAGAGTACATAATCAGCAAAGGTATTTTGTTTTGATTTAATTGTGAAAAACGTAGACATCTTGAAATAGAATTCCATGAAGGAAATGACACATAAAAACTAATTGAAGAAAAAGAAAATTATGAAGTAGAATTGATTAGTGCTTTAGCTGAACTAAGAAAAGAAAGAGAATAAAACAAGTCACTCAAGAAAGAATTGATGAAACAAAAGGAAAGTGTTCAAATTTTTTAATAATCCCAACACGAATCAAGAACTTAAGAACTCAGCTATAAAAATCCATAAAGATCGAAGAAAAACTTGAATATCAAAAGAAACATTTGGAAGCCAACATAACAACACAGAAGGAAGAAGCAAAAATGAAAGAGAATATATTGAGAGATCATCTTAAGGAAAGAACTAACGATCTAAACCATCTTGAGGAAGAGTTTGGTCAAGAAGAGAAATGACATCAAGAAGAAATAATCACATTGAAAATACAGCATGAAGAAGTGAAAAGAACATAAGAATTCATGAAGTCTCAGATAAGGAAGAAATAAGAAGAGGTTGAGAAGCTTGAAGAAGAAGTTGTCACATTGAGAAGTAAAATCGTCAAGCTCAAGAAGAGCCTTGAAGAGACAGAAACATCTACATCAGTCATAGAGAATGAAGAGAAGCACTCTAGGTTGCTAGAAAAGAAGAATGAAGAAAATAGAAAGATTTATGCAGAAGTACTCAGAGGAAGGAATCATGGTCAACTAGAATATAAGAAAACTATTGAAGATACATCCTCAAGAAGACCATCCATGTTCAATCCACAAAGAAGCTTCAATCATGATCATGATCAGTCAAGGTACAAATTCAAAAGGACTACACCACAAAGAAGATCATTCACTCCCAGGTATGAAAATTTCTTTTATGGTCATTTCTTTTATTGTACTAGTTTTGGACATAAGGTTGCAGATTGTAGGGATTATAAAAGAAATGCTCAAGCAAGAAATGTCTATGTGGCCCCATGTAACATTGAATGTTACAAATGTCATAACTATGGAAACATAGCTAGTGATTCTAGAAGAATGATCTATACTTCCATGAAAGAGAACACCGATATTACATATAAGAAAGTATGGATAAGAAAACATGAAGAACGAGCAAACAAAGACTAGGTACCAAAGATCACAAGATTAGCAATAAAATGAGATGAAGAAAATTCTACAGAGAAAAATTAAGATGTCAGATACATAAAGGTTTGGAAAATAATTGAAATAAAAGAAGGGAAAGTAAATAAGGAACATGTTCAAGAGATTGTACTTTCAGGAATTGTAGTGAAATATGAATCCACAGACAAAAAGAAAGAAGTCAGAGCTTAGAGAGATGATGATGTAACATCCCGCTCTGGTGCACTGACAAAACTTACTCTTTGAGGACACTGGCTCGCAAGTGATCTGGATTTTTATGATGATGAACCACTTAACCTTGATGATGATGCATCATGATTGACGACAGGATGTTTTACTATTGCTATATACAGATGCTATTGACTCAGTTTCATTGAG